>BCLG01000817.1:15776-33588 GCA_001602295.1 Zoysia matrella
CGAGGTGGCGTGAGGAGGGAAGCGTGGGATTAGCATAGGGTTACACCATGGGAAGCCATTTTAGGAAGAGAACGGGAGTTTGGCTACGGGAAACAGATGATTAGAAGTCAATTAATTAGCTGATTAATTGACAATGGGCTTGGGCCGGGCTGAAATGAGCTGCAACGGACAAGCTGGGCCAATTTATCTGGCGATTAGTTTCATTAGAGCGCAGCCACGCGAAGACAGCGCCGGTGCCGAAGCTGGATCAGTCTTCTTAATTTTAACAGCACAAGTGAAAAGCTCATTATCTCAACATATTTCACACAGTCTACACAGTTCGACTCATTTAACAGCTGATACATCTCTCACTAAATCACAATGGCACGTGACATTTCTGATGGATGTAGTACAATGTGTCACAGAAATAGTCAACATAAGCAACGAACATCGGCTCCGCTGGAAGAAACTTCACTTCCCTCTGCAGAAATATAAATGACTCATTTTAGAAGTTGTGCCCAAAAATAAACAAAAATCGGAACAATAATAGGTCGGCATTGTTCACTTACGTGTTCATCATCAAAGTTATGTTGTCACCTTTCAGAAGTATCCTCCCTACAAACATTTCAGGGAACACGTATTAGAACACAATAGAGCATAAATCAGTGCATAAGGGAAACAGATTCCAACAGTTCCAAATTTACTAACCCAGTGATTTCCTGGTGTTCTTCTTAACATTGATTTCCTCAGCGTCATCGAGGACCAAGTTCATATACTCATCAAAGCCCTGCAGATATAAAAAATTGGTTTAAGAACACTGAACTTTAGGAACGGACATAAACTGTAGTAGAACTACAAGTAGTCATAATCTGGGGTTTCGACTAAGCAAAAGTTGTGCCAAGGGTTAACTGATCTGAGAGGATGGTGTTTTTAATCACGAAAATAAAAGTAACTTTCAGTAACTGCTTCAGGAGCAACATAATGGCACAATTACAGAGGGTCGCATGGCCCTTATTAGTCAGCAGCTCTTCTTGCACTATGAAACACCCTGTCCCATATTTGAGACAAACTGAATGCTTTGAAAGCCCTAAAGCTCTAATTATTAACACCATTGGCAGTGATAAAAACATCCACGCAGGGCTCAGTAACAACAAAAGGAAACAAGAAATTCAAGCTCAGAAGTTGAAAGTCATTAAACTTTCTAGAGTAAATTTCACAAAACTACATATATTTTGTCAATATTATCACAAAACTACAGATTTAAGCCATACTTTCAAAAAGCTACAGATTTTGTATCTAATTTATCACAAAACTATAGGTTTTGTATCCAAATTATCACAAAACTACAGATTTTATTCATATGTTACAGAAACTACTGTAGCAAATCTGTATTTTCTGAAACTATGGTCTGTAGTTTTCTGATAATATAGGTAAAATACCTGTAGTTTTGTGAAATTTACTCAACTATAAATTCATCACTTGTCCGGGCATGCAATATGTAAAATATAGAATGGAAAGTTCCTGCCCTCAAACGAAAATCATGACAGCACAATGGCTGGCAATAAGGACGCAAATGGTTTCTCATTGTCATTCATCACCAAGCATTGTTCCAGTATTGTGAGTTACAGTTACAAAAGCAAATAACACAAAAAAATGCAATCACAATGTTCAACACTTTGAAAATAATATTAAAGGCCCCCAAATGAACATATTATAAGGAATCATCAGTAATAAGTACTATCTTGTTTTCTGATATGTCCTGCTTTTAGACAAATAGCTATTGTTTTGATTCCCAGTGTAAGGATTTGGGTGATTTCCAAATTTACAGGTTTGTATCCATGCTTTCACTGAAACAAATCACTTTTCACTGAAACAGTGTATCCATTTTGCACTGAAACAAATCACTTTTCAAACCTACAATTCTACCTAAGTCAGAACTCTTTGCAACTATCGTTAGTAAAAGTCAACAATTAGCATCTCTGGGAGTGTCCAGTTAATTTTTGAGCTAACCCCCTTCAAAAACCAACCCAATAGTAAGGATCCTGCTAAGAGCACACTACTGCATGAAATTGTTGGTCACTGCTGAGCATCTGACTAAACTCAAAGGTTCTGTCAGTTCTTTTCAGGCTTTTTGCTATGCTAACTTATCAGAGGTATAAAGCTATTATTCGTTAGAACAGATGTACATTTATTTGCGGCGTTTTAGGATGGCTTTTCCATACAGCTAGAGCTCAATAACTCCTCCTTATCCATAGATTTTCATGCAGCTACTGAGCTACACTACCACTACCGCATACATGTGGAAACAGAGTTAGAACTTTTTTTGCAGTTTTAATTAATAAACAGTACAGGGCGAAAAACTTACGATGATGCGGCCCTCAATCCGGAGATCCTTCTGCTCGAACAGCCAGATCTGGATGCGCGCTTTCTGCACAGAATCAAATTCAACGACTTTAAAGTAAAACTCTCATGGAAGTACAGCGAAGTAGAAAAATCCCAGGCGAAATCAGAACAATATGTCCCAATCTACTTACGCTCTGGAGGAACCGGAAGATGAGGTTCTGCAACCGCGCACGCGCACCAAGAGATCCACCAGCCACCACGGCAAAGCAAAGGAAACTCGATTAGAAACAGTACGACACCAGAAAGCGCAAACGAAGAGCAGGTACGGGGGGGAGAGGCGGCGTACGATGGGCTGGGTCATGATACGCTGGACCTTAGTGGACGCCATGGCTGCAGCGGCGGCGGAAGCTTCTCCTCGTCGGAGCGTCTGGACTGGAAGCGCACGCGGCCGACGGAGAGGGACAGGGAAGGGAGGAGTGGGAGCGGCGGCGGCGGCGAAGGGTTTTGCTCTGTTCCTCGCGGCGCTCTTCCCAAACGATGGCGGCGGTGAGGTAGAGAGGGGATGGTCTGGTCGCTTTGAGATTCGCGGACGTCGGAATGGAGGGTACGGATTGAGCGGTCCCTTGGATTGGGCTGTTTATACGGATGGGCCCAAATAGAGTGCAAACTGGGAAGGAAGTAGGAACTTCGTGACGATGGGCCGGGCTAAGTTGAGTTGGGCCGTACGTTTTCTGTTGCGTTTGTGCGTTACGGTCATCGTTTTCACTTCTTTTTGCTTTTCAAAAATATTTAAACCCTCACGAGTCACGATGGAACACTCGTGATTGCTGCATTAAAATTTTCTTCCATGTTTAAACTGAATTGGCATGTTATTGATGTTCAGTCCTACCAGTATTTTATGATGGAAAAATTACTATGAAAAATTCTAGGATGGTAATCACTATGAAAATTCTAAATGCATTTCTCATCCGTAGTAACAGTATATTTTTTATATCAATCTTACAAAAGCGTTCTCAAATCTCAACCGCTCTCATGGTATCTACTGACTTGAATCCATGCATGGACCACCCATCCATACACGTTGTTGCCCTTGCCGCCGACTATTTCATTGTCTCACGGCACACTCCACTCCGACAGGAGGGACTGAAATATATATACAGAAGGCTACGTCTTCACGGAGCTCATTTCCCTTTCACGAGGCTACCCATGCATTGGAACTCGACGACGACGGGACCTTGCAATACCTTGCAAACCATTTAGATCGATGATCAGTAGCCATCACTCGTAGACGGCAAACGAAATCGCCATGGATGCACACAGCACAGGCAGCACACAAGGTAGCTAACTAGCTATAGCCAAAACGCGGTAGACGACGACGATCGAGTGGTCGCTGTTGAGCTAGCGCCCACTTAGCAACAGGTCCTCGACGATCGATCTTGCGTGCTCGCGAAACATCAGACCGGGCGTTATCAGCTGGCTGTTCGTTCGTCCACACCGGCCAGCTCTCTCACTTGTCCCAATTGGATCACCAGTGCACATGTGTGCTAGCTGTGGACCAGTTGTTCATCAGTCCCTAGAGCCTGCCGAGCCAACGTGCGCTAAGATTATTGGACGAATTATAACAGGCGTATCGACTGGATGATCATCGTGTGTGTCATTGCGTGCTCGATCGATCGACTAATCAGTGATGAATTCATGATCAGCTGAATTATTCAGCTCGGTTAGAAGGTCCTGCCTAGCTAGCTATGGGTAGTGTAGTGGGCAGACCGGAGCATAGCAGCCTGTATAGAGGTCCTGCATGCGCACGTATTGCCATTGCCCTGGGGACAACGGGACCGACGAGCTGAAGGCCTGCTGTGCAAGGAATCGGTGACGGGCTAACCATCTCGGACTGGCTTAGCCTAACTAACTCATGAGAGAGAGAGAGAGAGAGAGAGAGAGAGAGAGAGGCTCCAGTTAAATTGATCCGCAGTGCTACTGCTAGAGAGACAGTGGTCTCTCTCTCCCATAGGGCCCTGCAGCTTGTACCACTGGAGAATCCAGATATGAGATGCTCCTTCCTCAAGCTACGTGCTAATCATGTCCCCATCTCCGCTTTGACAAAAAGGTCCCTCCGATCGTTCAAGATAACTTTGCACACATACTATATTATTATTAAGATAAGATAGATCTTGGAAAGAAATCGGAGATAAATAATGTCCTGATCTACTTACAGAAAACATGTCATAATTTTAAAATAAAAACAGGTAACATAAGAGAAGAATCTCAATCAGAGAGGGAGATTTCCTCGTACGTTGCGATCTTGTTTATATGTAATTTTTTAGAACCGGCTGATCTTGTTTATGCTACCCACATGGATTGCTAACCATCTAAGCAAAAATGGAAGACGGAAAGAGATGCAGAAGCTTAATTGAACCGCTCACATCACGCAGATGGTGAGTCATATTACTCTGGCCTCGATCGATGTGCCCTGTCAATCACGCATCGCTCTGGTCCCTGTGTGCCGTAGTAAAACGCTATTGCCACAATTAACACACGAGCATAACTAACATAAGCGATAATAATTACTACACATATATACGCATGTACTTTGTGACTTTGCGAGAGTGACATTTTAACCCACACATCCATGATCAGCATACATTTTTGGCCCCTCATATTTTCATGCGTTTTGAATTGAATTGAGCCACTAGCTAGAAGCATGTGAATTAATGTGTGTGCCAATGTTTCAAGCTCAGTGAGTAGTGTTTAACTAGCATATGCTATGAATTTTTTTATTTGATAAGATTAGAAAATCGTATTTGGAATGAAAGTGAAATTATTAACCGAAAAATCTTGAAAAAGAAATACAAATGTGTGCAAAGTGAAGCCGCAGTTTCTGACTGAGTTTGACCATCATACGCATTGTCGGTTCCCAGCCTCCTTTTGGACTTTGGCTGTTAAAGGGCCACTCTCACTGAATGTCTGGCCTCACAATGGAGCATACAGAACATCTGTAATGGTTGCTGTTGGGAAATAAGTTTACTCACGGACAAGAAGAATCGCTTCGTTTCTACTCTTCATCACTCATTTCTTACAAAATTTTGTTAGCGAACAACCTAGTAAAACTGATAAAAACTTGGACTGATGCTTTACCAAACTGAGGAATTAAACTGTCGGTCAAAGGTCAATTTCTTCATAAAAACATGCCTTGTATTTTTTCAGATCCATCGCTGTAACTAATTTAATTGCCGAAATAACTAACGATCAGGAAAACAACATCATCTTGTTCCACTCTGTAGATTTCCTTGTTTCTACTCCATCTATCCGATTCGTTCTTTGTTAGGGAACAATCTAGTAAAACTTAACATGATTCTTTCCCTGACGCTTCACCAGCCTTAGGAGACTGCAGTTACCAAATTGTTTTCTTAAATAACGATCACGAAAACAACATTTATGTTTCGGTCCGTGAGAAAAGAACATCTCTGCACATTACGCTAATTCAGTGGTGCCACGTAGCAAGAAGCCAATCACAAGAAGTTACAGTAAACTCGATCCTATTTAATCATAAAACAATAGCTAGTCGATCAATCCAAGAATAATCAAGTAAATATAAATCTTGAAACATTTCTCTTTGTCATTATAGGGAAAACAGAACCATATATATCAGCTATACCTTTCAATGAGACGGTAGTACAAACACACATGGATTCATAGACACACCAGCACCATGGGTACAAAGAAGTCAAGAACATGGACGGCTCCTGTACTTGTCATTCAGTTAGTAGTTACCTATAGATGCACGTGTATCGGTATGACGATGTATCAGCCCCACATTTTTTCTTCACTCCAATTAATTGCCCGAGTACTCTCTGTCACTAGGATGCTCTTGATAACTCTAGGGATATCTACATCAACCTACGCTCACCCGCATGCAGCAAGTAGGAATTCTGATCAAGCACAGTGATACCGTCCAGTGATTGTATTCAGACAAGGAGCCGGAAAGTTCGGAAATTATGCTGCGTCCGTACGATGGCTCCCATCGATCGGCGTCACTGCTGAACTAACATGCACAGTGTCCGTCAAGCAACCGCGCGATCTTTGTGATGGACGGACGGACGGACGGACGGACGGCGATGGCGGCGGTGCAGCGCAACTGCGTCGTCAGAGCGACGGTGGCGACGTCGTCGGAGGTACATGATCGAGGGCCGGGAAAGCGCTGGGAAAGGGGACCAGGAGGTTGCTTCTCTCTGGGTCCGGTCCCCTGCGGAGGTTGGTGATAATTATACCCTGTTAAGATCAAGGTTTTCATGCCGTGTTTGTGAATGCTGTGAGAGTCTGAATTTAGCTTCTTTTGCACTTGGATATATACTGATCTGAACTCTGAATGCACATGCCAGGTTTGTGATATACTTACTTTCTTAAAAAGTTATAGCAGATGTCTTGAGCTTCTTATCAGACAGAGATTGGAGAAGAGTTCACAGTCGTTGCTTAGAATCGGGTGCAGTTTTTTACCTTTCTTTTGGTTAGTTCGAGGATTCGTTTCTGATTTGAACAGAGCTGTTTCCACCAAATTCCGGCTCAAGCCTTGCCACACAAATTGGCGCTTCGTTCAGTTTTTTTTTTTCTCTCATGTTATTATCATAGAACTATTGCATTGTAAGTACAATCGAATAGTTCTTCATTATTGGATCATGTACTCTTGCTATCAAGGTTTTGTTCTGATATTAATTAGCTACAGTTCCATTATCCAGCTAACCACAGGATTACTCTTGATGCACGAACTGCTCTGAACTCTGAAACAAATCTGAAATGTTGCGCAATACCTATGACTGATCCGGAATCAATTCAGATCGAGCAGAAACAGTACAGGGCTGATCTCCGGCCGGGACATTCACCGAGGTCGTCTCGTCAGAACAGAGAATCTCGCTTTTGTCTAGCTACGACTTGATCAGGGTCCATTCAGAAGGTCAGTCAGTCAGTGCGTGCGATGCTTACGGTTCATAATAAAATAAATATTTTTTGAAAAACTTTTTTAATAAAAAGAATGATCAAAGAGGAAAGTTTAAAAATAGTAAGTACAGTGCTACAGTTCATTGGCGTCGCCGTCACACTTCACCACGCTCTGATTAATCGCGTTTGATTACGAGATTTCGCTGTCAAGCTCTCTGCAGCGCCCATCGTCCACGTGTTGTTTTTCCTGTGCAGCTACCGCTGGGCCTGCGTCGGGGGCCATGCATTGCTGTGCGTGTGTGTTCGCCCACTGCCCAGCCAGAACATCCTGGTCTGCTGACGTCTTTTTGAATTTTGATGATGAACTTATATGTACCACTCCGATTCAAAAGGAGAGGTTATTTTGAATAATGACACGGTCTCTAAAGCAGTTTGACTTTTATTTTTTATAAAAATATTTATTAAAAAAGTATATTTATACTTTTATGAAATTATTTTGTAAGACAAATATAATCATATAATTTTCATAATCTAAACTTAATATATTAAAATTTATTTGTAGTTTATGTTTTTAATGTTTGATTAAAACATTGTCTTAAATGACTCCTTTTTTTTTAACGAGATGGAGTATTTGTTTAGCAATACTGTGCATTTGATCAATGCCAACAACAGTTCAGAACATACCCTTTTTTTCATTGCTTGTCATTCTTAAAAATTGAATGAAACTTTAGTTCCACAAGAATATTTTCTCAGACGTCACTGATATTCCCCCCACTGTAAAAACTGCATGCAGGGAAGCACTACTAGCGCGCAATTCCTTTTGCAGCTGCACAGCTTAATTCAGAATAATGTTACTGGGATAAAGTGCATATATAATAGCCTCATCAAAAAGTTCACGGTATCTTAGTATTCATTAATTCAACATGCGTCAAAAAAAAAGTAGGTTGACATCAAGATCACGCATAATCTCGCGTCGACTACGTACCAAACTCCACATCTGCTTGCTAACTACCAACAGGAGCACCCAAACGCACATTTCCGTTTCCTCCATTAGCTTGACAACAACATCACCCTTCCAGGCTATATGTATATGTATATATACTGCACAGGACGCACAATACATACGTATAATACACAGACACAACAGTACCAATCATTAACTTAGTTTGATTCTCCAGAGTTAGTTATAGTGCTGTCATGCTTCATGAATACTGATGCCATGTATTATACTAGTCAAGAAATGAATGAAGGTTGTTATGCATAGTGGTATCTAGCAAAGCGACCATGATACTACACTTTTCCTTGGCCGTATGTTTGATGCCATGTCGCTTTACAGTTAGATAGAAAGCACCGATTCAAGTGGAACAAGGGTAGGGCCCGCACCAGAGAAAGGAAGTGTCATGGTGAGGCCGGGCTCTGCGTGCTTGCTTGCTTAATCAGGAGGATCCCTTGAGATGCAAAGAAAACTAATCAAGGGTTTAGATTTTATTTAATTAATAGTAACAACGAGGAGTGAGAGAGGCGCAATCCAGTGGTAGAAGAAGAGGCAGTGGCCGAGCCAAGCAGAGAGAGTGTCACCTTATATTAAAAGGCCTAAACACCAACACCAACCATTTGCGCCTATGGTGTGTGTTCAGTGTTGTCATATTGTTGCTTGCTTGCTTGATATAGTTGCTAGAACACACAAGTTGTGTTAAGCTAGCTGGAGCTATAGCAAGTTAAGTTAACAATCAGAAGTGTGTGTTCAGAGAGTGATCTGGCGCCTTGTGCATGCATGGGGCATCACTCCTGCTGCAACCAGCAGAAGGTGAAGAGGGGGCTCTGGTCTCCCGAGGAGGATGAGAAGCTCATCAGATACATCTCCACCCATGGCTACGGGTGCTGGAGCGAGGTTCCCGATAAAGCCGGTAACAATCAACTCGCCTGCCTCACTCACTCACTCACTCTCCATGATTGATTTGGTTGAAGATCATCGATCAATTTGGATATATACTTCCATGGATGAACATTTGCGGGGTGATTCTATTGATGATTAAATCCATGCAATGTGATCGACTGTGTCCTGCAGGCCTTCAACGATGCGGGAAGAGCTGCCGGTTGCGGTGGATCAACTACCTCAGACCAGACATCAGGCGAGGCCGGTTCTCGGCCGAGGAGGAGAAGCTGATCATCAGCCTCCACGCCATTGTTGGCAACAGGTAAGCTTGCAAACCTTTAATTTGTTTGTGCTTCTTAGTTTTCTCAAACAAGCTAGTACATAGCAAGGATGCAGTGAAGCATTAGAAAGAGCTTATGCAATCTCTTCTTCCCCGGCCACCCCCACATTGTTGCGTTTCTTCGCGAGGCCATGGATTAGCGCTTGTTGGATTCATTCCGAGTTGAGTTGCCGCTACTGTTGACGCTTCATGCTCTCGATCTCTAGAGTTTTCTCATGGCTTCATTTTCGTTCCTTGGGATGCTGACTTAGCAACGACTTTGTGCTTGTACAATAACAATCATACGAGCCAAACGTGATCCTGAAAATTTTCTTTTAAATTGATGGCGATTTGAAGTCTCATAGGACAGGATTCAAGGTTTTCTAATTAATTTGTAACTAATGATCTGTGCATGCGTCATCCTGGCATCACGCACCACGGATGGTGCCATTTTAGAAGTCGTTTTCGACTAGTTAAACTTGAACACGACTATAACAAATCAAGCAGTATAAAAGACATATATTCAACTCCCACATGAAAATGAAGGCTTAAGCAAAAAGTAACGTGACACCCTAGCAAGTTGGATGCGAACATGACCAGATGAGCCTTGTCTTGTCGGATGTCACTTCGACCTGCAGGTGGGCCCACATCGCCAGCCATCTCCCCGGCCGGACTGACAACGAGATCAAGAACTACTGGAACTCATGGATCAAGAAGAAGATCCGCAAGCCGGCGAGCACAACGAGCTCGTCGTCGGTGAGCCCCCCGTGCAGCACGGTCACGGCGGCGTCGGACGCGGCACACGGCCACCTGCAGACACTGCCGTTCAGCGTGGCGGACCACCAGCTCGACGCCATGATCATCAACCAGGGCCTGGCCCTGCCGTCGTCGACGAAGCTGGCGGTAGCAGGCCAGGACTCACCGCCGACGGCGCCATTGCCTCCGCAACACTGTCCCTTCTTCATGTTCGACACCAGCGCCAGCCCGCCGTCGTCGCTGTCGCCGCCAACGGCGGCCCAGCTCCAGCACCCGTTCCTCACCTTCACGACGGCGGCCGTGGACGTGCCGAGCTACCAGCTGCCTCCGCTGGTGGACGGCATGAGCATGAACATGTCCGCCCTGGACTGCAGCAGCTTAGGTGATTACGAAAGAGGCCATGATCACGACGGTAACAATGGCCAAGCAGCGCCCGGCATGTCGTCGAACGGTGGCTGCTGCGGCTATGAGCAGCAGAAGCAGCAGCACGAGCAGCAGCAGCAGCAGCTAGGGCACGACCAGTGGGACGACGAGTCAGCACAGCACCTGCTGATGTGGGATGATGACCAGGAGCTAACCCCGTCCAACCTGGAAGTCATGCAAACCGGTGCTCACTCCCTTCTTTTCATGGGACCAAATGACCATGCATGATGCATAAACCGGTGACCATGCATCTCCCTCTCTCTCTCTGATCTATACTTCTGATCCTTCTCTAGCTCTCACACTCAACCTGATCTGTCTATACAAGAAATAATGAGGTTTTCAAAAGGCGCATAATTTATTGTGTTGGATTTTCTTCCATTTTTTGATCTGAATTTAACCTTTTTCATTTCCTTGGTTTGGACTGAAGACTGAAAAGTGTGTGTGTAAATGTATTTTTCTGGGGGGTTTGTAAAGAGGGAATTACTGCATGCAATGCGTGCTTGGTTGCATGTCGTTGTTGCATCAGCTTGCTGGAGTGTGTAATTTGATTGATGTAATATAAGTGAATTTAAAATAAACAGAGATGACATCAGGAAAAACTGAAAGAAAAGGGGATCACCCTGTGCGCTTTTCTCCTTTGGATTCTTGTGTATGTTTTGTTCTATGGTTAACTAGTTTGATGTGCATTCAGCATGTCCATATGTGAACAGATAGAAGCATCACAAGCCCAGCTATATATTTCATTATCGATTTGTTAAGTGGCCAGTAGCTAGATCGATGTAGATATATGTGCCAATACAAAATGATGACTTAACAGAATAGCAACATATATAGTACACTGATCACACTCTTTCAACATATGTTAAATATAGCACTGTCAAGAGTTTGCTTAGTGTCGATAAACTCTTGCTTAGATGCTAATCAAGAGTACGTACGTGCTATTCGACACCGATCTCGATCGACGCCATTATTGAGGACCGCCCAAAACCGGGCAGTACCGAGTGCTAGCTACACGAGCTCGACCGATCGATCAATTATATATATGCCGGTACAAGTACAACGACATGCGCATGTATGCATGCATCGTACTGTTAGTTCCTTTGAGTCCAAGCATGCATGTGTGTGACATTTATTTGTCAAATCGTTGAGATCAAGTGGGCAGACTTGCTGCATCATGGCCAACCAGGAATGTTCCCTGTCTGTCACATCCTAGAGAGAGAGAGAGAGAGAGAGAGAGAGAGAGAGAGAGAGAGAGAGAGAGAGAGAGAGAGAGAGTTACATGTACCCTGTAGTATGACCACATTCTGTAATGAACACTTGCAGCACACATTTCTTCTAGCTCCAAACGAATGTTGTTTGGTGCTACGTTGGCCAGCAGAGCAACAATCTTCAGTGCAATCCCTTGCTAGACTTTGAATCGAATAAGCAACAATTTAATAATTAGTTTGCAGATAGCTTCTTCCCGAAATGAACAGGGCATAGTTAGGCCCATGTTGACAGCAACGTTCGTCCAAGACACAGAACGACACTAAAGAAAGGCATGCAGCGGTGCTTTGTTTGCAGCCTGCTTCGAGGCACCAATCCTTCAGAGGGGTCACACGACCCATAGCAATTTCGACTCTTAGGCCCCAGAGGCCAGAGCTTAAATGACTTATTAATTTATAGGAGGAAGTCTATTTTACTCCCGTCAGTAATTCACTTTTTTTTACCCCCTTAAACATAATTTTGGCTCAGCTTACTGCTCCCACAAACACTTCAAATTGATGCAATCTGTGCCCATATACAATTTTTTTGGTATATAAAATCTTATATGAATAGAGAACTTATCAGCCAATTAGATTGTCCTAAGATATATACCACACTAGTCTTAAAAATGGATAGCTTCATATTTGACGCAGTTCATCAGAATTATCATCACGAACCCGTTCCAAAGCTCTCTCCACACGCCAGCTTTCTGCAGATCAAGTGAACAATTGACTGTCTGCACACCGACGAAAACTAACTTCAATTAACCCCATAGCTTTCACCCCCCCCCCCACCCCCCCAGCATGCATCGATCGTGCATGCATGACAGCATGAGTCGATCGATAAATAATAAATGTAACTAATTATCGTCGGTGAAAACGCTTTACACATCGTGCTGTGTGTGGATCATTAGGTGAGAGTTAGACTTTACTCAGCAAAGCAACGAATTAGCTGAAGCGTCGCGCGCGTCTGATGGCTACGACCCATCGCATGTTGCTGTGCACCGACGGCCGCGCGCCGGAGATTCGTCGAGCTAGCAGTAGCACGCGATCGCTTCCATGGAAAGTCTGCGCATTTTTTAAGGTTTCTCTCTCCTCCTTCCAACGTCAGAGTTTGTTAGGGTTTGAAATCCAGTAGTGGCCATTGCAAGCCGACAGCTTACTGTTACGTAGGACTCCAGTATACTACTCTTCATCACTTCATCTGGATTTTATTCTATTATTTTTGGAGGTCTCAATCGAGAACCGACAGCAGGTTTGATGGCCTTCGGTCTAACAAGGCTGTAGGAGATTGTAGTGTCAGTGAGGCTCACTGATCTCACTTGTCGTTTGGATTATTTATTGATTTTTGTGTGTGCTTGTTTTGGTATGGGTGAGCAGTCCATTGTGGAAAATCGAGTGATGCGACTGCTACAAACTGTGTGAGATTTGAAACTGAATAATAATGAACAGATCGATGGCCCAGAATAATTGGTGCACGTATACTTCTAAAAAAAATTGTGAAAAATTCATATGCTGCAGAGCTTACAAAAGAAATGTGCAAGAATTCAGCTAGAATCAAGGTTATACAAATGGATGCGAACTGTAATCCGATACGAGACAGTCGATTTCTAGTCCTGATAGCACAACATTTGGCCGAGTGTTTTCCGTCTTTCTAATTTCGTACAAGTGTTGCCCTTGTTCATAGTTCTCGCTTTTGCAACAGCCAGCAGATATTATTTCTTCTCTCAAATAAACCTCTTTCACAAAAAGAAGCTTAAGCCAGCACTTTCAGACGCTCAGTTAGAACAGCCATCGCAGGAAGCTGTAAAGTAGGAACGGCCTATGCAATTGTCAGGAATTATATTCTGACTCACAACCTTTTCTTTTCAAACACTTACCTCAGTTGATTTATTTGATAGCTCTGGCTCGACTTATGCAGACAAACATGCAAGCACATGAACTGCACTCAGATTCCAACCAGCATATAAACACATCAAAAATAATTACTCTCTCTGCCTCAAATTATAAGTGATTTTGAACTCAACAACTTTTCTCAAATTATAAGTCATTCTCACTGTCTAATACACTCTCTTCTTTTAATACTTCTTTATCTCTATCTCTCTCCTTTTTATTTTCCGTACATCTCATCTTTTCCACTGTGATTAATTTTTGACTTATAAATCAAGACGGAGGGAGTAGTAAATATCTCCAGTGAGTGAACAGAACTAAATTAGTAACAGTAAAACTACAGGAAGGCGGCAGGTATGGTATGATAGACCCGTGCAAAGTTACAGAACATGATGGTCTTCACTTCATGCTTTTATTCATGTATTGCTAATTGAATGCTACTGTTTATTTAGTCAACTATCAGACAACATAGTAACTTCAAAAAATTATCAGTTCAAGTGACTTGAATCACGCCTACTGCATTTTTGGATGAGATATTGGTCATATTTTGTTGAGAGGGTGGGCCAACAGTCAGTTCCAAATCCTTTTTCTCTTCTGGATAATCTGCCTTCGGGGGAGATGGTGATGAAGCATCAATTTTTGGGCTCAAGAATGTGGTAGCACATTCAGCCATGTTAGTTTCGGACGCCATAGCAGTTATATTGGCAGTAGCAGGAATTGATGAAGTCCCTTCAAGGCCCCTTGGAATTGGTCTGAATGGAAACGGAGTTCTCCATCGCTCCTGACAAAGGATGAAAGCATGAAAATTAGTTGGTCGTTATGAATTGAAATGTTTTTTTTTTTAAAAAGAATTTAAGTGGCTCACTAAATTTGAAGTCTGGAACACAAAATATGCAACAGATCTGCACCTTTTTATATGCATTAGGCACTTAGCAGAGAGAAGCTAAGTTCTTTGAATTATTTATTATAACTGCCAATTTCAAAATGTCCTAGGATTGCACAAGCCTAATAAGCTACAGTACAAAAAGGTCTGCATCCTACAAGGGGTAGCTGATGCAGCCCACCTATTCAATATTCCAACACTCTCCGACAAGTGGTCATCCAAAATCATCACAATATATTCTAGAAAAAAAAAGTATAAGGGAGCGATTAGGGTATTCTACATTTTGCATGTCTTCAAATAAATAGGGAGGTCAAATTTCACTAAGTAGTAATGCTTTCTTTGTTCGTATGTATACAGGTAAAATTTAATGGCATAGTTTATACTATAATAGGATACCTTTTACCACATCTAAAGCCAATTGCGAGTTACATAACCTAGGTTCTTCAAGCTAGCTACAAATGAAGGCTGTGATACTATGGTCTGCCAATCATGCACAAGTTACATAGGCACAATATGTAAGAAGTTAAAAACAAAGTAGCTCGTACTAAAGCAAATAATTGGCTAAACCTACCAAAATAAAATAAAATAAGCTATGAGAAATATCCAAACTCAAAATACAACTCATCACATGACAGACTGTAAGGTATCAGGTATATAATATAGATTTAGTGCCTCCTCTAGATCCTCTTTTCAGTCTTCGTTAGATGAGCTTTTAGTGGCTTTTCTGTTGTGCTCCTTTGTATAGTTTTAGCTCATGTCTTTCCCTTTGGTGTGTTTGTACATTATTTATATATAATATAGCACAATAGGGGTTTCCTCTATTGTATTTACTTCAAAAAAAAATACATCAACTTAAAATTACATCCATTTTTAGTTAAACATGTGAAAAATGTTAGATGGTAACATTACCATGAGGTTCAATTTTGTCATATCCCATTTCTGAAGTACTCTCGTGTACACCGTATCGATCCCTGGATCGGTAGTTGACACACACGAAACATTGTGGACACATAGCACATACCATAAACTTACATATATTGTCCCAGATAATTGAGATATACAATCAAAACTTATATTACAAACCTTCGAGGAGTGCGAAACATCTTCGGTCAGTCATTACATAAATAGCGAAAGCATGAGACCAAAAACTACGCCACAGGCAACTTGCGCGAAGAACGAGTTCTACTCATCGCCTTCAAGCGGGACGTCATCTTCTTCTTCATCTGAACGATTGCCACAAGGGTGAGTACAAAGTACTCAACAAGTTCCAACTCGGAAGGGTTATATTCATGCAAACAGCCATCAAGGATAGGCTAGGGTTTTTGTTTAGCGAAAGCAAATTTTATGCAAGGAAAACTACAGACAAGGATTTTTCCAAAATAATCCTACACTAGTCAATATTTTAGTAGTCGCCCTGCGGGAGAAGTCACCCTTTCCGTCAGTTCCCAAATTTTAACTGGAGGGGTCTCCAATATCCCAACCAAATACGTTCCCAAGACACGGGCACCTACACCCACTCACAAGTACTTCAAGGAGACATACAAAACTAATCAAAGTGAGCCCAAACTGTAGCGTGCCAATACCGTGACAACGGCCAGTTCGGATAGATTTATATACTTTGCAGAGGTTGTATACTGTACTCACAGGTTATGCTTCTCTTGATCAACAGAGTCACATAACGCCCACTTTTCATGCACTAAGATATCCACAAGGTCCCCTCAAGATGCTAACAGGGGTCATCACTCGAGAGTAAGCTCGATGACGCGATAGCACATTCCTGTGACCCCCTAGACGCCCGCACGGTTCGGGTCATTACCAAGTACCCAGGGGCTATGCCAGGGGTTGTACAATTTTCCATGGCGTGGGCCATTGCTGTAATCGTAGACTAGGCAGCGAATTATCTCACGCCCACTTCCTGCGACTTGTGTACCAACCAACCGCCTTAAGGGTCACATGGATACCAAAGGGTGAAGGTGAGTCCTTCCCAAGAACAAAGGTTATGTGGTTGTACGTAAACACTACATTGAGGTCCGGTGAATCGGTCTTTATATGACAGGGACGGCGCTCGTCCATGACAGGTGGACTAGTCCGACGTCTATCACCAACACACAGGCACATACTACTAGGAGCCCGCCCCACGGTCGAGTTTTCAAAATCCCATCTCATCACCCAGCACAGTTTTCACTAGTCACCCAGTCCCACATGGTTTACTCACACCACCAAACCCTATTTAACACGTTTGATAAAAATGGTGAGTATATATATATATATATATATATAGTGCAGCGAAGCATAGCTTCACGAAGAGAGGGGGAGGTCTTAAGCGTTCTAGTAATCAAGGTGACTATCCAACCCTTAAAGAATTAAGGACGGAGTTCCTATGGTTAACAAGGTATAGTAAATAACCATGGTAGCAAGGTAGTATTCACATTTAGTAAAAGTATAGAACTATCCTAAATGTAAATACTCTAATAGCAAGTAGGTTGACTTCCACACAATGGTTTTAACATAAATAACATAATTATGCAAGCATGAATGGTCCTATAGGAGCATGGCAAATATTAGGATTGATATGGTTAAAGGGTTAGAACTTGCCTTCGTAGACGGCCTCGAGCTCCTCCTCGTATTCCGGGTCGTCGGCCTCCTCGTTTCCGAATGCTTTGTTGTGTACACGGTAAAAGAGAAACAAGACGTAACTATGACGAAAATAAAAGTGATCAAATGAAGAATTGAATAAATCTCGGAGTAAAAGAAAGGGCTCGGAGTCTTGGTTCTAATGGCGCGGAAATTTCGGCGAACGGAGGTGTTACGTGAAAATGGCGTTAAATGCAAGTGTGAGGATTTTTTTTGTAATTTCCTAAGGAGTGGAGGGGCCTAAGTGCAAAATTGCAGTGTGACGGGTTTGGTAGATAATTTCTATAATGTAGGGGTGTTTTTAGAAAAATATAAAATTTTCGGGATTTTTGGGAATTTATTTGGAGTTAAAATAGGCTGTGGGTAAATTTTCGGGTACAAAAGCTGGGTGCTCCTAGCATTTATCCATGTGAGGCTGACAAGTGGGTCTCGAGCCCACTGTCAGTGTGTATGCGTGGCTCTTGGCTGCCAGGTGAGGCAGCCGGCCTGGCCTGACCCATTCGGCCAGGGTCCTGGGCGGCCCATGTGGCAGC
>BCLG01000817.1:34078-63933 GCA_001602295.1 Zoysia matrella
GGTCCTTTTCATAGGCGGCGGGGGTCCCGGGCGAGCGCGGGGGTCAGTGCAGCGTGTTAGGGGCGAGTGGGGCTCGAGGACGGCGTGCGCGGCGAGTGCGTGGGAGGTTTAAGGCGCGCCGGCGGCCATTCCGAACGCAGGACGCACGCGCACGCGTGCGATGGCCGGAGCAGGGAGTGGCCCGACGGTCTCTTGCCGAAGACCGTTCCTTGGGGTGGTGGCGGTGGCTTGTCCGTGCATGCGGCGCATTGAAGGGGGCGGCGGGGAGTTGAGCCGGGGTTGACTTTGCCGAGGCGTGAGGCATCGCTTCGGGGCAGGCGGCGTGGTGATGCGACGGGAGAAAGACAGGCAGCCGACGTGCGCGGCACCGACGACGCAAGCGCGCATGTGTCTCTTTTTTTTTTTTTTAAGTGTCACAGATCTATCCCACTTACTTGAAATCTCGTCCTCGAGATTCGACTGTTCCTCGAAGAGGTACGAGAATTCTTTTCTCTCTTTCCCATATAGCTTCTGCCTTAAAGCAAGAGAATGAGATATCTTTCTACATCCAAACATGCTGCGACCAGATAATGCATTCCCACAACCGAAACGGGACTATCATCACCAGATCTTTGCGTATTTCAAAACATTCAAACAGAGATATTATCATGCAAAAAGAAAGAGCAAAAGGCGGCACATTTCTTCCTTCCCTGCGCCCTCTGCCGCTTGTTGGACGACTGCATCAAGCCGTCATCAGAATGATACCCATCACCGGTGCCGCTGCCGTCCACAGGGGCGGCAGCGGTGGCGAGGTTGCCCATGCTCTTACACTTGCGCATCACGTCCTCCCTCGCCGCCAACGGCGGTTTTGGGCTTGGGTCTCGATCGGAGGGATCTACCTCTAGCGCCGGCGTGATGGTGACGCCGAAGAGCCTCATCGTGCCTGGGCGCAAATCTCTGGGCATCCTGGCCGGCGGGGCACAAGACATGAGCGGTGGTGTTTTATCAGGAACTGTCTGAGAGAAACACCATGCATGCCCTACTTAATCGGACAGAAAAAGTTTTTTTCATACAACTCTCTTCCTCTTATTTTAGCACGAATATAGGGGTATTGTTTTGGAAAAAAAACGAAGACCACTATCACGACTTATTAATGCATGTCATCAACATAGGACTTTCTAATCTTACAGCGTGGAAATATTTTTCGATAACAATGTGAAAAATTGGTAGTTGAGTTTGCGTACACATTTTTATCGACTTTTTAAAATTTGGAATGTCATTTCGTTACAACACATTATGAATTATAAACATTCGCTCATAAATAATTGAAAATTAGAAAAATTGACTTCCAATGATAACATTTTAACTAACAATAATTAGTAATATATTTAATTAAATAAATGCTAAATGATACTACCATAGGACTTAAAATGTAGCTTCAAGTGTGTGACTGTGTATCATATTTGTGTAAATTTTAAAACAATATGAGTTATCGAATTATCATTCTATCGAGAATTTCATTATTTTTTTTTACAAACATGATCATCCTATCAACAGTTACAAATAATTTACCACAATAAGAGAGAATATGGCACAATTGGAATGAGCAATTTTGGAGCAAGTTCCTTTATAAAATAACATCACCTACGGAGAGGGTAGCATTATGAAAAACCTACACTCCTCGCTCCTCTCTGTACTATCTATCATCTATTTATAAAAGGTACATCCATGCCAAGCTTCCGTCTACTGACACCGACACGCCGAAATAAAATGAAGATTACACTACATGATGTTGCCTTGTGACCAGGAGATCCCAGAGTTTGAATCCTACAAGCCTCTTACAAATAAGCAAAAAAAGTCTACATACAAAAGACCAAAACTGGCTAAATCTTTCCACAAACCCCGTGCGAGTGGGAGCTACGAGAACCAAGCTGCTTTTTTTTTTTTTTAACTAAATCACATGTAGTGACACATCGAGAGATTTCCTAGCCACATCTGCTTAGTGATTCAATCGATAACACAAAATCATAAAAACAGTATTCACATATTATAATCATAACTATTTTGTGTCAGGGAGTTTTGTGAGATAATATGATAATAAATTCATAAAACTTAACTGACACAAGGTAAAATATCCAAGTTTTTGTGATACAATTTGAAATTTACTCTAAACTCAACCAGCTAGACTTGCGCAAAACATCGTTCGATCCGACTTTGCCACATGAACGGTTATGACCATTGTCAAACAAAGCTTCAGCCAACATAAGTCTGAGATTGTAAAATTTCGAAATATATGCCCCCACATAAAATTTGCGCATACTACCCTCAGCAACAGATCCGTATCCAAATATTACAGCTGACTTCCAGCATAACTTGCAATCATCAAACAGCAAATGGAAGACAAGCTCACTGCTCGCTCAGAGATTGTACACTGAGTAACATAGAAAATGTGGAGTTTACTGCTATCAACAATAGATCAGCATCCAAACATTGTAGACGATAAGTTTTCGATAAAAAATATGATTCTGCTTAGCTGGTTACTCTGTACCTCTGCAGAAGAGAAAAATTCAATTAGTTTTGTCACAGTTGAATGATGTTTAGATCTAAGCAGCTTCAACAAAATTGCAATTTTCAACTTGTGACATCTCTCCCTCTTAGATGCAACCTGCATGGTTCTAGTTCTGTCTGCTAAGTAAAACGCATAACTCAAAGAAATTATCAAACCATTTGTGCTCACATACATGTTGTGGTGGAGGATCCACTGGGCTGGGACACGTTCTCGGCCACGGCTACAGTTGAAGGTAATCTTCCCCTGTGAAAAGATCAATTTTTTTCTGCTTCCCCCTCAATGGAACTCCTACCTACCTTATATAGACAGCAGGGCTAAACAAACTCTAAACCGACTAAAACAAACCCTAAACAACCTAATCTTTAACTAACAAACTCTAAACAACCTAATCTTTAACTAACAAACTCTAAAACTAATTGGCTGCCGCTATTGGGCTGGGTGTTGTAGCGTCCACAATTCGCCAAAACACTACTCCCCTCCCTCAAAGACAGCTCGTCCTCGAGCTGTAACACTAATTAAGCATTTTACATCTCGGCTTGAGAACTTAATCCTAACCAATGGCGGCCGAAATCTAGAGAACCAGAGGGGGCTGCCGCCTACCCAATGGAACCCATCCAGGCCAGAGCTGTAAACGTCCGAGAAGTAAGCTGTCAGCCCACAGAACCTTCCCAGCAGCGCTTATGGAGGGCTGGCCTAGTCCATAGGTCGGTACCGAGCACTCATTGGAGAACAAAGACGATGATTGCCTAGCCATGAGAGAATCAGATCTGCTGCCTTGTAACATCACCTGTGTGGGGAGAACTGCAGGTGCAGATGGCGCTGAAGTCTTGATGGGGACATCTGAGATCGATCTGCACAGATCGGCCCTGATGGTTAGAGAGACGTTTGGGACTGTGATAGTGCTGATTATTGGAAGCGACACCATAGCCACGACAATTTCTGTCTTCGTGTCTGATGCCGGCACCTCCATGTCGGCCGGTGATGGCACTGCATGTGGCAGCGCGATCTGACATATCTCTATCGCTGTAATGCGATGTTCATGTCCTCGCTCGCCCTGTGCGGAACTCGCCTCCCGGCAGATGTTCTCCATCATGGCGATGAGGAGATCGAGCTTTGAAGATATTGTGGTGGTGGCCACAGGATCAATGGCACCAGCCATTGAGGCGATGCGCCGGTGCTGGTCTCTGAATATCAATTGTTGTGGTAGAGGATCCACCGGGCTGGGACACGTTTCCGGTCACGGCTACAGTTGAAGGTAATCTTCTCTCGTGGAAAGATCAACTTCTTTTCTGCTTCCCCTCAATGGATCTTCTACCTGCCTTATATAAACAGCAGGGCTAAACAAATCCTAAACCGACTAAAATAAACCCTAAACAACCTAATCTTTAACTAACAAACTCTAAACAACCTAATCTTTAAGCTAACAAACCCTAACTAATTGGCTGCAGCTATTGGGCTGGGTGTTGTGGAGTTCACAATACGCCACAACAATACATGACTGAGGCACAAGCAAATACTAAAAGAAAATGAATGGACTCAATATTTCAAAACTGTATCAATCCGCAATTGATTAGCTAAGTAAAACGCATAACTCAAAAAAATTATCAAACCATTTGTGCTCACATACATAACTGAGGCACAAGCAACTACTAAAAGAAAATGAATGGACTAAATATTTCAAAACTGACTCAATCAGCAATTGATTAGCTAAGTCAATATCAGATAATGCGCACTGAAAGAATGAGAATGATACATCAAGATGCAAGAAGTTGCTCACTCGTACTAAAGAAAGATTGTAACAAGTATTCAACATGAGTGTTTGGTAAATATATATATACCTTAACAGTGTTAAGCAGAACTTTGGCTTCATTGTTGTTGTTGAAGTGATCACGAACAGGCTGGAAACGGGGTAATTACAAACAGCAAAATTTATTAAGACCATGCGAGTAAATATGTGTCCAATGACAAATATTCTACTACTACAAAACAGATTAGAACCAGTCAATAAAAAATGATAACTCAATTTATTTTACCAGAATAGCAACTATCACAAATTTCAAATTAGCAAATCTTGAGCACACATTACTTTCTGGTATTAGAAAGAAAGCCGCTATTGAAAAGACCAAGATTGATTACCTGCAATATTTCATTTATTGCTTTTGCTAGTGCAGGCTTCACATCAGCAGGATGCAGAGCACCGCTCTCATAATCCGCAATGAGTTCATCCATGTTAGCAAATGTCCTGTTTGAAAGAAAACCTAATTAAAAGTCCACAAAAATAAAAGAAGTATGCCGTGTCAAAATTTCAAGAACCTAATTGCTGTAAACCATTGCATGTGCTCAAGTAAATTCTACTGCATTTTTTAACCCAAAAGAAATTTAAAACTTTTGGTAGGTCAGAAATAAGAATTACTTGCTACCACCATTGCTTTCCTTCCGAACAATGTCAAACTTTCCAAACCAAGGGAAAACAATGTACTTTATGTACTCCAAGCATGGGTTTCCCTCAACAATTTTGGGAGGGCAGAACGCTTGCTTTATCTTCACGTTGACCTGAGCCTGTAGTTATGCACTTGGTCATAAAACTATGTCTTAGACAAAAGGACGTGGTCATAAAACAATGTCTTAGACAAAAGGGCAGATAATGATACACATATGTACTTAACAGGGCCAATCAAATGCAAATATGAGAAGGTTAACTCATAGAGATGTAAGACCCCTAGTAGCCAGTTTCAATATGATAATGTATGACTGGATGCCACCTATAAATCAAGTGACCGTAAAGGAGATACTCCAATCAAATGATACTAACCATATCCAAGAAAAGGGAATTCAATAACCTTTTTTTGAAAGAAAAAAAACATCAACAGATTTTCACACTTAACAGCTGTTTCTCTACCCATGTCCAAGACAATACAGTTGCATTAAAATAATCAGTGATTACAGATTTCATGTCTTAAGTAGCATAGGACTATATGACCTTGTGTTAAGTAGCATAGGAGATAAGAGTTAGTCTCATGTGAATTTTTTAAAACCCCACCGCATGGTAACCGAGTTTTTTCCTTTTACATTGCAATATTAGGTGCCAGTGTCACAACCTTTAAAGGCACAAAAAATGATTTATGAGGAAAATAAATATGAGAAAAACCTCATCGTCTTCCATAAAGATAGCAGAGGTTGGATCACTCTTTGACATCTTCTCCTGGCCTTCTTTAAAACCAGGGAGCATATCTACAACCAGTGTTAAGGAAAATACATTATGCTTTTCCACAAAGATAGCAAAAACACCACTTCAGAGTTACAACACATAAGCCGAATGAAGCGTAAAAGAAAAGGATACGATGTGACAGAATAATAGGTTTGTTTTTCCTTTTGATGTCATCACAGTACTCCCTAGCTAGCATATTGACCTTCCTTTGATCCATCCCCAATTGGCATATGTCTGCCTACAGATAGAAGGTAAGAAATAATTTCATACCTATAATAATATTTTCAGAATTAAAAGTAAACAGTATGATACTAAACAAGAGATTTCAGAATGAGAATATCAAACATCCTTTAGAATGCAAAAGGGAAAAAGGGAGCTAAATAGAATTTCTTTTCACAGTGACATGGAGTGCAACTACATTAAGGTTACTAACCTTCAAGAAAAATATATCAGCACACTGCATGCAAGGATAGAAAATCTGGGCAGCGGTCAATTCCTCCTGGTCATTTCGACCCATGATTTGACCGCATCTACAAGGTAATGAAAAATAGAATAATTTATACTCCAGAAGCATATAAAATGAGATTAAGTACACCATAGTACACTCAAGCTTTAACAGAAGCGGACAACCTACAATGCAAGGGCAAATGCAGTCTAAATGAATGTGTACCTCATGATCCTTTTCACATTGTTTTTCCGGGCAATGTCCATTACAAGCGGCCAGTATTCATGCGCACGCCTATTGATCTCTTCGGAAGACCATAGAAACTCCACACCGTCAAGGTTCATACCAGCCGCCTTCCAAATTTCAATCATGTAGCGTCCAACGGTCTGAATTTTCTTCAGGTCACCACCCATCTTGTTGTTGAGCTGCGCAAACCAGTCAGCTATCCATATTTTCACCTTGCATCCAGCCTTGATCATCTTGTTTACATTGATGGTCTTAACAACGCCCTGGAAATATATAAGAATATATGTCACAAGCAAGACGTGGTTCCAATCCTGCAATCTTGACATTTATCATTATCATTCTTTTGGCTCCGAGTTTTTATTTTGTTCATCGCAAGCCGGTAGCGGCCAACAATGCATATCCAGTGCTAACTAATAACTATTTGGGTGTAATAAAACACATAGTACTTCATCAGCAATTACGAACGAAGATGAGATAATATAACCCAAGCCAATTGTCGTTCATTTTATCAACTTATCGGAGCGAAAGCAGCCCCATTTCAGTTCCTCTCATGAACAGTCCAACTGACATCGATGCAGTTATACATGCTACATGAGGCAGTTCAGGTCGAAGATAAGAGGTGAATTCACGGTGAAGTGCGAACCTGCGCGATGTGCATGCGTCCGGAGGGCTCGAACCCGTCGTAGCAGATCGGGACGGGCTTGTTCTGCAGCAGGCGCATTAGCTCGTCCTCCTGGATGCACTCCTCCCCGATCCCCCGCAGGATGGCGAACCGCTCCTCCAGACTCAACGTAGAGACTCCAGCCGCGAGAGAATCCGCGGCGGCTGCCGTCGCGCCGCCGGAGGAGGCGGAGGAGGCGTCGGGAGCTGGCGTGGCGTCCATAGTGCCGGCGGCGGCGGGAGGGAAGCAGGGAGGGTTTCTTCGGCTTCGGTGGAAGACAGACCGCGGACGTGCGAGGCAGGCCGCGGGATGGGATCCGGCCTTTTGCCGCGGGCGCCGTTACCATTGGGCCGCTACCCCCGACAAGTGGGCTGAAAGAGTCTCCTGGATCGGTCTGGGCCGAAAGATCTTGTCGCAGTGTGGTAGCAGGTCAAACATTTTGACAGGGCCAAAACTGAATAAATTTTGACTTATATTTCAAAATGACTGAAACGGGTGTTTCTCCAAAACAAAAAAGTCTGAAACGGGCTACGAATTAATACGTGTGTCGTGGCACTCTACCACCCTACTTGTCCATGAATTCTGGCCCAATCTCTCATCGGCCACGATCGGCTGACCGAGCTATTAATTTTTCTGTTCAGGAGAAAGTGTGCATTTCCAGCAAGGATATTGCACCATATACATGAACAAAATGAATTCGTTACAAAAGCACTTTATTAGAGCTTCAAGATTTCAAGAAACAGGCTCAGAAGTTGGCCTGAGCCACCAAGGACTGGCGCTCTACCACAACAGCATGCATTAACACTAGTACTAGGCTACTAGCTCAGTATACCATGGACACAGAATACACGGAGAACATCACAGTTAACTCGTCTCTATGGCCACTTAAGCATAGTGTAAGCTCCAGCTCCGGCAATGCCGCCGAGTGGAGGAGCAAGCATGTAGACCCAGAGCTTGGTGTACGTCCCCGTGGCGATGGCTGTTCCCAGCGACCGCGCCGGGTTCATCGACGCTCCTGTCGACTTCCTGCATGCTCACCGTGAATATCCATTATTACTTGATCGAAAAATTGATGAATCAAATCAAAATGGAAGTTGATCATGTGTTCTTAGTTGCACACTTACGCGGAGATAAGAGCGCTCATCATCACCGCCGCGCCAACTCCCACTGCTACTAGTTGGTTCACCTGCTTGGATTGATGGCACGCGCATAAGGGCATGATTTCACACGAAGTAAAATGTGCAAACCAATATGTATACGAATATATATGGGGAAATTCAGGATGGGGTTCGAGGCTTCAAGCACTTACTGCCTTAGGATCAGTGGCGAGAGCGGTGACGACGAAGAGGAAGACGAAGGTTGTGATGAACTCGACGAAGAACGCCTCTGTGCCGCCAATCGTCGGCACGGTGGCGACGGTGGAGCCGAGGTTACCATTCACCAGACCATGATAGATCGCCTTGGCCGCGAACGAGGCGCCGGTGGAGCCGAGGCACTGCGCGGCGACGTAAGGCGCGAGTTGAACCGCCGGGAGGTGACCGAACACGGCCATGGCAACGCTGACGGACGGGTTCATGTGGGCGCCGGAAACGTGGCCGAGGGACGACACGAGCACGACCATGGCGAGGCCCGCTGTGGACGCCACGCCGAGCAGGCCCAGCGCGCCGCCGTGCGTCTCGTTCATGATGAGCGCTGACAGCACGATGAAGACCAGCAGGAATGTGCCTAATACCTCAGCAACCACCTGAAAAACATGGACATGGATACCTGTCACTCTTCTTGATGAAGTCCCAGTTCTTGATAACGAGCTGAGGCATATATATATCAAACATAACAAATTTTCACTGGCAAGTACTATGTCACTTCTTTTGCATTTTTATGTGCTGCATCAGGGCCTATGCGTACCTTCTTGATGAGAGGAAATGCCACCGATCTCTCGAAGCTATGATCTGGATCCGATCGGCCCGTCTCATTTTCAAACCCTAATGGAATGACCTTGTTGGGGGAAGACTTCGGCATTGCAGTAGGCCTTGGTGGGGTTGCTACCCACTCCTCACTCATGCTCTCCATGGAAGTGGCTGGTGCATGGATGCTCAGGGAGACATCCGTGGCGCCGTTCCTTCGGTAATCCATCAATTCTGTTCCCACAACTGCTTTCTCTCTGATGAATCTGATCTCTATCTGCCTGCCTGATTTAGTTGAACCAAATGATGCTTCTGATGTTCTTGTGCTGTGATGAGGAGAATGACAGTGTGCAGTTGACAGTATATATAGATCACTATATATGATTGCTTTTGGCAGTCTATGATGCACATGCTCACAGAAATAAAAACAATCATCTCCCAAATCACTGGTGATGATAAAGCGATCGCCAAATGGCGAGCAGTATGAGGTGCTCTGAAATCCCTCATTTTACTTGGTCAACCCAGAGAAAGAAACATATATAGCTTCCCTTTGTAAGGGCATCTTCGAGTTCATTATTCTGTCTCCCTTTGCCTTTTATGCCGGTCACCATTCCTGATGAGTACAGAAATGAAAAATACTAGTATGAAAACTGGTTGGTTCTGAATGGACATTGCGATAGATTCTAAAACTAGCATGTTCAGCTAGTATGTCTTGGAGAAGCTACTGAGTGACTGATATGGTTTTTAAGTGCATGCCAGCCAGCTTAAATCACCTCAGTTATCACATCAACCAGCCGGCCAGGATGCGGCTTGTTAGAGGCTCCTTTGATAAAGTCAACTACTAGCACCCCTCATCCTTGGACGATGTGGTTTTTTCAATATGCATCGATTTGTCTGAAGAACACCAATGGCCGAGGCAAAAGTGTCTGGGTAGAGAAGGTTGTCATTAGGGATAATGGTTCTTCTTAATCTCACCATCGGTGCATCATTACCTGTGATGTCCCAAAATGAATCAATATAAAATGGCATCTCTTGGTTAACTACGGTACAAACGCTTTCTGAACTACCCTAAACCAAGTAAAAACAACGGTGTGTGCAAAGTGACGGGATTGGAAATAAATTATAGCTTATTTTTCATCATAAAAAAAAGAGAGCTGATCGAAGCGAAGAGATATCACAATTTCAGTTTTTTTTCCCTTTCATTACTAAAAATCTCAAAGACTGAGTTTTGACAAACGAAATGACTGCCATTTCGATTTACCTTGGTTTTTACATGCCTGAATGTGTGTGGTATTGCTTATACCAACTACTCCAGATATTCAGCGGCAGAGGTTGACACTGGACCGGCGCCCTGGTTTTTGGTGAACAGATGAATACCAGCGTCAACGCCTCTATCCTGCTTCCCCACTGAAGCTGTTTCTGTCCTCCAACTGCTAGGTTTAACTAATGGTTTTGCTTGCATCATCTCTGTAGTCCAGCTCTGATTTGAAAAGGCATTTAAGGGATGACAAGGTCCAACATTTGTTTCTTTTAAAGAACAAGTAAAAGAATTAGCACATATTGCCGACATGAACAGCTAAACAAGACAGCCAAGCTTAGCTATGTAAAGAATATTCCATCCTGAACTAGATGTCACAGATGACGACATCAAGTATTATCGAATAAGCTACCAACAGTTGAGGGTTTTCCATTTGATAACAGAACACTAGTCCAAAAGAGCATTCCAGAAGAGCGTGTTGACATTGCTATTATACTTACATTGCTCTAACAAACATTCCTCTGCGCGGCGTTCCGTCCCTGCCTTTCCAAAACCCATGGATTCAGCACCTCCACCGCTGCAGATTTGGATTCCATTAGTTTCAACAGCAGCAGCTGCCATGCATGTTCTGCACACCAGAACCAAGCTAATAATTCAGAGGACTATATATATCCCTCTGCTTCACTTCCATGCTCCCCATCCAAGCATCAAAGAACAAAAATCCTTTAGTCCACAAAGATCAAAACCCACTTAAAGCATCATCAGCCAGTTTAATCCATTACCAATTAAGGTTTAGTTCCTGCCTTTGAGCCGAAGAGCATGGAAGAGCAGATGTGTAGCATGCAGGCTACTGCAGTTACAGTCCCTCCCATGCAGAAAAGTGAAAGCAATAAGATTTCCATCATCATCTCCCCAACGGCTACAGGCTCCAAGGTCATGCCATTTGAGTTGGTCAGTGCTGCAAGTGTCAGCTCAAGGCCTCATGTTGATCCTGCAGACTCCTCTGGTGCTCATGCAAATCATCATCAGAGATGGAATCAAGGTTTCCCAAAGATAAATGCAGTTCCTCTCATCAAGAAGGTACAGCTCAAAAAAAAAAAAAATTTTTACAGTCCAACAAACAATCCTCATGCATTAAGTTTCACTGAAATGTAATCTTGACATGGAAGAATTGTTTTTGCAGGTGATCGCCGAGTTCCTTGGCACATTCATACTGATCTTCAACGTGCTGTCCACCATCATAATGAATGAGCAGCATGAAGGCGTTGAAAGCCTACTCGGCATTGCAACATCTGCAGGTTTAGCTGTCACAGTTCTTGTGCTGTCCCTCATCCACATATCTGGGTGCCACCTGAACCCTGCAGTCAGCATTGCCATGGCAGTGTTTGGCCACCTTCCCCTTCCTCACCTCATGCCTTACATGACCGCACAAGTTCTTGGGTCCACCACAGCTTCATTCATCGCCAAGGGCATCTATCATCCAGTGAACCTAGGGATCGCCACCGTGCCAAAGGTTGGCACGGTTGAAGCATTCTTCATTGAGTTCATCACGACATTCATACTTCTCTTCATCATCACTGCTCTTGCAACTGATCCCCACGCAGTAAGTTTTTCTGTTGCTTCTGATACCTCAGTCTTGTTTACTTTCCTCTGATAGCTGAAGGTTAATTTTCTCATCAAATTTCTTCAGGTGAAAGAATTGATAGCAGTTGCAGTTGGGGCAACAATCATGATGAACGCTCTTGTGGCAGGGTATGTCCATCTGAAACAATTCAGGAATACTTTTCAGAGGAGACTTCTTATTTTTTAAACTAATATAAAATGAATGTGTTTTAACTTCGTATTTACTATTAATCCTGTGAGCAGGCCATCGACAGGAGCATCGATGAATCCTGCACGCACAATTGGTCCGGCAATCGCCACCGGTAGATACACTCAGATTTGGATCTACATGGTGGCAACACCGCTTGGTGCTATAGCTGGAACTGGGGCTTATGTCGCAATTAAGCTATAGATACAAATAGGTAAGAATAGTTCATATACATATATCTGAACACGGCACTCTTGTTTGCTTGCTGTAGTTCTAACAAATATCATGTTTTTGCAGGGAACAAGTGGCTCTCAGACAATGACATAACTGTTGATATATAGTACCTGAATGTAAATAAATTAGAATGTACATATGTGTAATATTTTCTTTATGGGTCGAAATTTTTTTTTTTCTTCTCTTAGTTTATTGTCATTTATCCTCACACAAAAGCATTTGTCTATCTCAGTGGCCCTGGAATGAATCCCAATGATCTCACGCAACAAATTTAAAGGCTCGGCACAATAATAACATCACTTTTAGGCTAAATTTAACCTGGCATTGGCGATTTGTGCCCAGCGTGCATGTAAACCACAAGTTGTGAAAACCGGTACCCGGGTTACTTCCTCCGTTTTTAAATTGATGTTCGCCGTTGACTTATACAATCAACTTTGATTATTTATTTTATTCAAAAAATTTGTTCGAATGTGTAAAATTTTAAGTTGTGATTCAAATAACTCTAATAATAAATCAAATTATATCAAAATATACGAAATTTATTAATTTTTTTTAATAAAACAAATAGTCACAGTTAAATTTAAAAGTCAACGACAACATCAATTAAAGAACAGAGAGAGTACAAGGTATGGCACACAGAAGCTGTGACGCATTTACAAAATCAGTTGCAAAGTTAGGCTCAACCTACAAACTGGATCGGTTCAGTACCTCCCACTCCGCAAAAAGAAAGTCAAGAGCCCATCAACAGGAAGTTACTGTGGCAGAATGGGGTGTCTCATGCCCCGTTGAGCGAAAAAAAAAAAACTAGCTTCATAGTTTACTAGCACTACCAAACTAACTATCATTAGTTTACTAGGACCCAAAACGACAACAGAAACAACATCTACTCGGCCTGATTATGTCTCTTCGGAGACATCCGATACTCGGCCTGATTATAACACTGAGATAGATCGAGACCGAAACCGTATAACGAATAAATATAATGAGGCATGCGGGCACATGAATCAAAGTTGTTTCTCGCTGCTCTTCAGCCTGAATCCGACGGGAAATTTTCCGGCAGACCAGACGGGGAAAGGACATTACCGCAGAAACTCATCTGCGCACACGTAGTCGTTGTGCTAGGCGATAGACAGGTCGATCCCGGCCGCGGTCAGAGGCTGCGACCATGGTGGTGGGAGGAACCCTGATGCTTCGCACGACGGCGTCGGGCGGCCGCCTTGGCGTCCCTCCCAGTCCCAGTCGTCTCTCTCCAGACGGCGACACGACACCTTCCTGGGCCTGGGCCGCCTGGATCTGGCGGCCTGACTCTAAACGGGCCGTCTGATTCAGAAGCGGGCCTTTTGTTGGGCCTTGCAGGAACTCCGGATTCAATCGAGGGAAGGTGGGCCAACAATGGGCCGACCGCTGGACGTACAGGAATGAAACGGAGCGCATCGCAGGGGACAAGCCACTACTAAACAATGAAATCCAGAGAAAACCATCAGTAAACGAAGCATCCAATCGTATCTAACACTCTAGCTCATCGGTATTTGCTTTTACCTTGTATTTTCTGGTTTTCTAATTTTTTTTATAGTAGAATGAGACATAGAAAAGGACAATGTTGCCCCTGCCTAGATTTGGAAAAATAGTTATGATTCAAAACTAGTAGGATGCCTGAATTTTATTAGTTCAAATTTCAAAATCAGCACAGGCCACACATGTTCACTATTGGAAAATTTTTGAAATTTCAAACTTTGAAATTTAAACTTTTAAAATTTGAAATTTTGAATTTTTCTCAAAAAGTGGACAAACGTGGCAGGCACTGATTTTAACATTTGAAATTTCAAATTTTAAAATTTGAAATTTGAGCTTCCAAATTTCTCCTGGTATTGGACAAGCGTGGCATTTACTGATTACGAAATTTTAATTTGAAATTCAAACTGCTTAAATTTCAAATTTGAGGAAGGTGCTCATCCTGTTGGCCAATCAGGGGCAAAATTGTCAGTTTCATGTCTTGTTCCCTTTAAAAAAATAAAAAACCAGGTAATATATAAGTAGAGGTAAAGACTCATGAGCTAAGTGCTTAAACATGGCTTTTTTTAATGCTCCGTTTACTAATGGCGTTATGTGGATGCCTTCGTTTATCAGTGGTGTGAGTTGAATTGCCACTCTTTGCAGCGACGAGGATTGCTGATGCAGTTTTTTTTTTCCTTTTTGACGGAATTGCTGATGCAGTTTATTTGATTCTATTTTTAACCGTCCACGGTACCAGCCATTTTTTAGCACCCCTCTCCAGTTATTGCAGGCCCCCGTGGCCGCAGCTCCGGTTCCCTCTCCCTCCCCTTCTCCACGGGCACCGGAGATGGGTCTCCGCGGTGTCGTCGCGCTGGTCGCATCCTTGCTCGCCGCTGTCACCGGCTGCACGGCCGCCGGGTTCGTCTCAAGTCAGTCCTCTCCTCCTTTCTCTCGAATCCTCGGTTAAAATATTCAGTTCTTGCTGTTAAATACTTAAATTCGGAAGCATTTCCAGAACATACCACTGAAAATATTTTGATATAAAACAAGCTATTTGAATGTTTGTTTTTCATTTCTTGCTCAATTTAACGAATGGCACATGTATGTAGCCGACGCTCAGCGGCCGGAGCACGGGCTGAACGGCACCGGCCGGACCCGGACCTTGCTGCAGGCCACGAGAGGTACCCCACGCATCTCGTCCCCCCGCTTCCCTCTGATCACTCTCTGTTTCTCTCTCTTCCTCGTCCTTCCGCCGCAGAGTGCCCGGTGAGCTTCAATTCCGCGAACTTCACGGTGGTGACGAGCCGGTGCAAGGACCCGCTGTACCAGCCGTCGCTGTGCTGCAGCCTGTTGAAAAACTTCGCCTGCGGCGCCAACAACTACTCCGCGTACGTCAACGATCCGAGCACCAACTGCGCCGGCGCCATGTTCAGCTACCTCAACATCTACGGCAGGTACCCGCCGGGGCTCTTCGCCAGCACGTGCCGCGAGGGCGATGATCAGGTCGTCCGGTGCCCCGTGGCCGGCGCGGAGGAAGCCGTCCAGCCTGGGAGGGAGGACCTGTTCGGCACGGCCGGGACAGCTGTCAGGACCCCGCCGGGTGTGGGGGTGGTGGTGGTGGTGGTGGTGGTGCTCGTCGCTGGCGTCGCCGCGTTGGGGCCGATGATGTCCTGGTGATCAGGAGTTCAGGACCAGCGGCTGATCGTTGGGGATTAACGGAGAACGTTGTAATTAAGTAACCGACACAGGAGATCGATGTGAGACGAGGAAGAACCCGTTCCGATTCTTGCACCGGCGACGAAGCAGGGAGGAGGGGCGCCAGTCCGTTCCCACTGCCGAAAGCGAAAGCGATCGCCGCATAACCGCTGACGAACACGAATATATATGGTTGGTAGGAGGGCGACATATGGCACGGCTGGATGATGTAGCGCGCGGGAAAAATTCATGCATGTTTCTTGCAAGAAAATCATGCTGAAACCTCTAACTCGACCAAAAATCTAAACATCTTGCTTCCAAAATCCCGGGACCCGGAAGAATCACACCGAATAATACAAAATTAATAAGGTATCGAATTTCATTATTTTAAAACAATATTTCAGCATACTGAGCCCAGTGCAATCTCTTTTCTCCGCTTACTCTCAGCTCATGGGGCCATCCTAAATGTCAGGCCCAATTTATCAATTCCTTGCCAGCCCACAAGTGAAAATGGACCTCCTCTGTCACGCCCCGGTCACCCGGTCCACAATCTGTCAAATCTGTTCAGCCCAGGGCCCACACTAAATGGTCAGCCCATACGGCCCAAGCACCCTGCGCCAGTCGTCGCCCCCTCCCTCATCCAACAGACGCGAGTGTGATCTCGTTCGGACGGCGGAGCCGTTGCTCGCCGTCAACGCCACTGTCGCTCACCATTGCTGCTGCTCCCAATCCCGTACGGAGCCGCGCGAGCTCGTAGTGTACGGAAACGGACGGCCAGAAGGGGCCATGGCCATGGCGGCGGCAGCGGAGGTGAGGTACGGGATCGTAGGGGTGGGAATGATGGGGCGGGAGCACCTCCACAACCTCGCGCACCTCGCCGCCGAGGTCCAGCGGGGGCAGCCGCCCGTGACGGTGCGCGTCACGTGCCTCGCGGACCCCCACCCGGAGTCCCTCCAACTTGGGCTCCAGCTTGCCTCCGAGCTCGGCTTCCCTGCTCCACAGGTACTTGCTCTGAAAGCACCTGACCTTTTGATGCTTTGCTTTGCTCGCTTCACTGCTTGCGGTAATCAATTACTTAGGCTCTGAACGAAGTTGCCTTCCTTCTCTTGATTCAGTTGATTGCGATGGATCTAGGCTACTTCAAGTTTGCTTTAGTTCTTATTCTACCTAGAATCGGGCAGCAGAATACACAATGTAAACTGTTTCGAACAAACCCAAAAGTCAAAAGTAGATTTTTGACTTCGTAGCGTTTTACTACCCAAAATTTGAAGAAAAAAAAATGCTCGGTAAACTGAAAAACCGAGCAGTTTGCTACCCAAAATTTGATTTTTGACTTTGTTGCGGCTTTAATAGGTTTTTGACCGGTTTATGCAGTTTGCATGAAAACCGGTCAAACCAGTGGTAAAGGAAACCCTGGTCGTGTCCGTACATGACACAGTACTAGATACACAAATTTAGTAATACTCCTAAATTCTTATTAACAATCAGAAGGTTTCAAGACCTTTTCAGGTCACCAGGAGCTGCTGGACAGTGGGCTCTGCGACGCTGTGATTGTGTCCTCTCCAAACATGACACACTACGAGATACTCATGGACATCATTGGCCACTGCAAACCACACCACATTCTCGTTGAGAAGCCCCTGTGTACCACGGTGCAGCACTGCAAGGAGGTGAGCTTACATTTTCTCATTTTTCTGATATCACCTATCTGTTGCGTAGTTTCAGCATTTCAACTGTACCCCAGCCGTGCAATTATTCTCCAGATCAGGCCATCAGGGGGGTGAGGGGCGGGTCATATTGGAAAAAAAGCCATATTTGTCTTATGTCAACATGATCTATGTGCCACTGCCAGACTTAGACATTTTGGTGGCGTTTGGGTAGCATTTGGGTTGAGGATATGGAAATAATCAGGGATATGTTTGATGGGTTTAGGTTAGAGATACTAAATTAATTTCCCTTTCCTATGTTTGGACACTTTTGAGTGGAAAAGGAAATAGACGTGGGGTTCACGTTGTCAGCAACCGTCTTCAATACGACCTCTTCTTCTTGCTGCCTCCCATTTGCAGCCTTCTCTCTCTCAAATAAAAACGAAAAAAGCACTCGAGGAGCACTAGCACCTGCTATCAACTGTCCTTGCGAGTGGTCCAAGGTGCCTGATTGCTGGATCTGGTCCTCAATCCATCTCCATCCAAGGCGGAGAGCAGGGCATTGATTCGATTATTCGAGTTGCAGTAGCTTGCATCGTGCGGAGGGGCAGCCTTCAGCGAGTTTCTGCGCTGCCACTCTGGATTGAGAAGAAACTGCTCGAAGCATTGGGCCTGTGGCGGAGAGCGGTGACGACGAGCTGTATTGCTGCAGAGGGGGTGGGGAGTCACCGGAGCCCATCGCTATTTCCAGGTACAACCCACCTTCCCCGCCGGGTTGAGAACGCCGGGAAATGGATCCTTCATTTCCCCAACCTCAACCCATCTCATTTCCCTAACCCGTTGCACAAACATTTCAAATGATTTCCTAATCGTCCCATTTCCCCAACCCGCCCCGCATTTCCAGCAAACCAAACGTCACCTTTCGTTTTATATCCCTTTATCACTATGTAAAACTAACTTTAGACAATGTCTGTTCTGGACCTTCCTGGTCCTTGATTTCCATTTTGAAAGCAGGTTTCTTCAAATCCATGTGATAAACCTTTATGTCTTCGCGTAGGTCATTGCAGCTGCTAAACAGAGACCTGATATACTGGTGCAAGTTGGACTAGAATACAGGTACATGCCACCGGTAGCTAAGCTGATAGATATTGTTAAGAGCGGTACACTAGGACAAGTACGAATGGTGGCAATACGAGAACACCGTTTTCCGTTCCTTGTTAAGGTATGAGAGTCTATGGTTACTTCAATATGCATTTATTTACCTTATGATTTGTAACTGCTGCAACTTCTGCAGGTAAACAACTGGAATAGGTTCAACTGCAACAGTGGAGGAACTCTGGTTGAGAAGTGTTGCCACTTCTTTGATTTGATGAGGCTTTTTGCAGCTGCAAATCCAATTCGTGTGATGGCTTCTGGAGCTATTGATGTTAACCATAAGGATGAAGTATATGATGGAAAGGTTATTGTCTTACTCCTCCAATTTAAAATTTTATTGATAGGACAACAATTTTAGTTAAGAAATGAACTAGGTTTGTTGTCCTAACGACAACAATTTGAGAATGGAGAGAGTACCTTTTATAACCCCAAATTTTAGATGCATACTCCGTGCGTGCAAAACCTCCCATCATCAATGATAATGTCTTGTTTGATCTATTCAATTGAAGGCATGCATGCTAATGTAATATCTGTGGGGTGCTAGATTGCAATTGGAGTTCCTATGTAGTAACTGTAATTGATTGCTAAAGCTGACAAGTAGCCTTTGGCATTGTCTAGTTGCAGCACAGGTTTGAAACTGTAGTGGCTAAAAATTAGATTATCTTTTGTTGCAGGTCCCCGACATAATCGATAATGCATATGTGATTGTTGAATTTGATAATGGGTCTCGCGGCATGCTTGATCTTTGCATGTTTGCTGAAGGAAGTAAGAACGAACAGGAAATTTCTGTAGTTGGTGACACTGGGAAGGTACAGCTACAGTTATATAATTTGAATTGCATATCTTTTGTTAACTTTTCCTGTAGTGCTTACCAATGTCAAGACTTTTTCTATTTTTGCGGCGCCAGATTATTCCTTATATTCTTGTATACAGTTCCTGGTGTCTGCAGGATAACCTGTATCATGATTTCCTCCCTTGTATTGCTATTTTGGATATTTAATCTGATCGTCTTAAAAGGATGTTTTAAATGGTGAATCGTTGCATGTTAGACATGATAGTGCAAATTAGAGACATCTTACAAATACACGGTTATGTTATTTCAAATTCTGTCAAGTATCTATTAGTTCTGATGTTTGCTGGCACAACGTTTCAATAGGGTGAAGCATTTGTTCCAGAGAGCATTGTCCGATTTGGAAAGAGAACAGGAGGTAGAGATGGCGTTGTAACAGTAATGGCCGCTGATGAACGGATCAAGTATGTTCGCATTGCACCACATGCCTACGTTTTGCTCTATTTACATTTAAAATGGAAATGATAATCTAAATATTTCTCTAGATAATGAAAGTATGTATACTGTGTACACTGCTAGTAAAATCTGCCATCCCTTGCATTGCATTGTCACCTTTGAATTGCTCTCACATGATCGGCTTTACAATGCTCACATACTGCAAGATTGTAGCACAATCTGCTTTATATAACTCACATTGAGCCTAATAGAAGATTGTCTTTGAATCTGAAAACAATGTTGTGTTCTGTAGGTACCAAGGTCTTCATCATGGATCCAGCTACCTGGAGCACCTTAATTTCTTGTCTGGCATAAGGGCTGAAGGTGGGTCTGGACCATCAGTCAACTTAAACGATGGTTTACTGTCTGTAGCCATTGGTGTGGCTGGCCAACTATCGATTGAGCAAGGACGCTTTGTTACAATGGAAGAGGTCTTAGGCTCTGCATTCGCTGATAGTTAATTCATGGTAAAGGTAGCACCTTGTAAAATTGACCACTTGCTGTAGGTGTGGTGTTTGGACAAGAGAAGCTTTATGCACTCTAATAAGAAATGTTTGGAAGGTAGGAACCTGGAATGAAATTTGAAGGAAATGCATAGTAATTCCCTGGTACGTGCACAATGCAGGACAGCAATATTCAAACTTGTGTCGGTGGTCAGAATGCGTGCTGTAAATTAAGATTCTTGTGGCAATCTACTGAAGTACACGATCTTCATATGGTGCAGCTCATATTTTGCTTACACTGGCCACTAGTTTTAATTAAAAAAAAAAATCTGCGAATTTTTTTTGTGTTTGTCAATTCAATCTCGATTGTGACTATATAGAATTCAACGGTGCGAGCAAGCGTTCTAGCCCTGTTTTTATAGGCAGCGCTGTTTGGTCTAGATTTCTAACCCGTTTTTTCTCAGTTTTAAACAAATTATCACAACCCCTCACAGCACAATCCGGAGTGAGCTCACCTGTGTTTTATAAAAAATAGACTTCAACCGTTAACTTGTGATAAGAGCTTGGGTTATCGGCACACCTACCCCTCACTATAAAAATGTTAGAAAATTTACACACCTCGAGTTAGAAACCACAAAAAAACATTGTTTTCTCCGTTTCAAAATATAAGTATTTGTAAGTTTAGTCAAAGTCAAATGTTTATTACTTTGATCACTAATAATAAATAATTATAATATTTTATTATATAAAAATTATATTTTTTAGATTCCTCATGAAATAAACTTTCATAAAAATATATTTTTATATTAGAAATTATGTAATATTATAGATATTACTAGTAAAAGTTAAAATAGTTTGATTTTATTCAAATCTAAAAATACTTATATTTTAGAACGGATGCAATACTTAAATAGGCGCTATATATCCTACTGTAAGAAGTTGGTGAGGAATGAAGCTACTTTCACAAGACATCACTAGGCATGGCAGACATCAGAAAGTTAGCTAATGCTGACATTCGTGAAGATTTGGAAAGATGCATGGGCAGAAAATGATATTTCTCACAATTTTGCACGATGGGCTTCATAAGTCTATGTAAGGTGGCTAGTGTGCCACAGCAAAGAAAGTATCTGGCGTGAGTGTGTGGTGCCATTTGAGAGGTGGACAGAGAAGTGTTGACAGGATCAGAGCTATTACGTACATTGCACGATTTTGACGTGGGACTCTTAGGTCTTCATGGCAATGGTTCATAGCCCTTTGATCTAGATCGGACAACTAACAACTTTTCTATAGTCAATACAGTGATATTTTTTTGTCTAGTCAATACAGTCCTACAGAACAAAATGAAACAAACTGTTGGATCAAATGATAGGGTGGTAGAGACTTTGATTGAAACAACAACTTTGTTTCAGTCGATTAAACAAAACAAAATATGGTGCAATAATGCACTAATACTCTCGCAATGTAAAATCCTATACATTATAAATGGTGGGTGCATTAGTGGTTAGATCTAAATGTTTGCTACTATTGCTGTTGAGGAGATGTGATGACAAGCACAGAGGCAGGCCATAGTTTTGCCCGATTAGTTTTAGTTTGTGTCATGTCACATGTGTGTTTGTGAGTCAAACATAAGAGGTTAATCGTTCAAATCAGTTTGGATCGACCATCGTGATGAGAATGTTTGGTTAATTGGCTCTTCTAATTATATGTTGATTAATTTTCACAAGCTAGGAATGAACAATGATCCACCGTTGTATTAGTGTCTTAAGCACCTTATTACAATCATCGGCTCTGCATTTGGGATGAAGAGCGATCAAGCTTCGCACTGGATTAGTTCCTGGTGCCTCACATTCCAAGTGAATCTTACTTGTCAAAGCACTTATCTATCTAGCTATCATCCTCACCTCAACAATCGTTGCTTCTCTTATATATATGGTTTACATGCAATGAAACAGGAAATTTGCTACTATATCGCTGTATTGTACACTTCACACTCATAAAAAGCTTTCTTGTACTACTCCCAGTTTCAGATACATGGCACATGGACATCACACCAAGTTTCGTTGAGATTTCTGCCTGCGTCGTGCCCGTGTGCCAAAGTGAGATACTCCCTCGGTTCTAAAATATTGACACTGTTGACTTTTAACATCAACTTTGACTATTTGTCTTATTCAAAAAATGTGTTTAAATATGTAAAATTTTGTTATTATTTAATTTATCATTAGTGAAATTTAAATCACAACAAAAAATTTTACACATTGGGATAATTTTTTTAATAAAACGAATAGTCAAAGTTGATGTTAGAAATCAATGGTGTCAATAATTTAAAACCGGAGGGAATATTTCTTTTTTTATATATACTACATGGGTTACTAATTAGCAACAGTTCGGCTTATGTCCAACCACCAAACCTCCCAATATACTGTCATAACTCTTCACATGGCCCATGAGTGACACTCATGATGCAGTGCTTATACTACACTAGCACATTCATTTGCATGAAGTAATTTCATCGGCCTCAAAGTTAACTCAGTGTGAAGGCCATATAAAGCCATGAACTTTGTGCCAGTGCTTCGTGACCGATACTAGGAGTACTTCACATACGTAGAACTAATTTCTGTGAGCCAGAGATGCCATAGCTTTCTCAACCAGTTTCTTTTCATTTGATGATATCCACGGATAGGAGTGCATGTGCTACAGGCTGGTGATAGGTGTGGGATGCACGAGGAGTTCGAGCGCCAGAAAGGCCGAAGTGATTTTGCTCGGGTGCAACGCCAAGGCAACGCAACCACCAGGTCCTTGCATTGGCTGCTACAGTCGAACTCAAATTGGAGAATTCGGTCGACGTGTGGTAGCAAAGACAGGCCGCCGCGACGTGGCTCGAGACGCCGGCAAATCGCGTGCCCGCCGTACCTGTGCGGCGGCGCAACGGCTGACGGAAAGAGGGAAATGAAGCACGCGGCCGACGTCTGACAGCGCTTCTCTGACGAGTAAGAGGAGTTTGATGCGAAGAAACATGTTCAGTTGTTGGGGCCAGTGTGCTTGTGTTTCTGAAGCATGGGTTTATGTTTCCAGGCTGCAAAAAAAAAATTCGAGATATTTGTCACTGTCGAATTAGCAGTCAACTGTATATGGCATGCCGATCGGCTCAATTGCTCATGGAGTCTCAATTGGTAGGTCGCGTCGTGGATGCTCATCGCGGAAGCTCTATGATGTTCAACAGATTAGTTTTAGTGTGTCAATTACCATGTGCGAAACTGCCGGAACAGGAATCGGTGCATGCCGAATTCATTGCACAGGTGCACGCAATGCTTTGGAAATTAACATACTATCTCCGTTCTTAAATTGATGTCGCGTTATCTTTTTCAATCAATTTTAACCATTTATTTTATTAAAAAAAAATTGTGCGAATATGTAAAATTTTAAGTTGTGATTCAAATAAATCTAATGGTAAATCAAATTATATCAAAATATATTAAATTTTTTAATTTTTTAAATAAAACAAATGGTCAAAGTTAAATTTAAAAGTCAACGGCGACATCAAATTAAGAACAGAGAGAGTATATAATAATAATTTGCCCTAAATAAATAACAGTACATGTTTGAAACATTAACAAAATCAAAATTAACATTTGCAGTCAATTTGTTGAACTCGTGTAACTATTCTTAAGTAAAAGTCCTGTCACACAAAACATTCCATTACATGTAATTAAGCTAGAAACACGTCGTCGTGAGTGGAATGAAGGTTAGAATAATACAACAGCAGCAATACGCACGTGTGTTTCAGAAGGTTGGTGAAATCATCTACGACTAGAGAGATACAGTAGTATATTTTTTGCATGCTTACTAGTGAGTAAGGCAACTTAGGCAAGTATGAATTAATGGAGACAAGTTACAGCAATGATCGTCTTACATATCTACTTCCTTGCAATCTCCTGAAAAATTGTCGCCTACACATGGCCGTCCAGGCCCGTTTATTCACTTTCATAGCCTTGAACAATCGCTTCGTGAGACATGGGGAACAAGTGTGAGAGTAGGTATGGATGCCAATATCTTCTTAGACAATAGTAAGATCTACTTGGAACTGGAGACATCAGGAAAACAGAAATGAAGCTGAAGGGACCTGGAAGGAGGACACACACACATCTGTCGAGTACCATGGGCTTGGCAAGTTGTCTCACCAGAATGGACGGTAGACGCACGAAATGTGGCCGGCTAGCATTCTAATAAACTGGCGGGCATTCTAGCATTCACCATCAAGCTGAAAAGCAAGAGGTTATTGTCATGTTTCACTTCGAAGTTGGCCAATGCAACCCATGTGACTGAGCAATGCTACTCCGTGAGTAGTGCACACAAGACGATGTTAACATCGTCAACTCTTCAGCGCAAGGGCATACAGTGTGATCAATGCAACTATGAGTAGTAATAATGCAGTTCAAAATATTCAATGCAAAGGCATATGTATGCATGTTCCTCTGCACTTTACGCAGGTGCAGGCTGGTGAATCATTCAAGTGAAAAAGCTTTCTCACCCTCTGATAAAATGGTATAGTAAGCTTCAGGCTTTTCCTAGTAGCTCATTTTTCTCCATTTCATAAATCCATTTAGCCAGCATATATGGGCTATATTGGGGACAAGATGAAGGTGCACAGTAGATGATGTAACCTACTTAGACAAGCAGTTGGAATTGGAGACGCCGGGAACCCATAACAAAGATGACAAACAGACAAGAGTGGACGCACCACAGATCTAGCATGCCCACCCTTGTTCGCTTGTGAAGAATTTCTTTCTTTCTCTGTAGTCACCGAAATTCTCCGTGGCTCGTGGGCAGGGTTGAATGTGCTTGTCCTTTACTACTAACTAAGAAAAAATTAAAAACCACAGCTTTTCTTAATTTGGTTTCAAATTCGTGCGATCACAATCTTGTCGCTGAACATTGCTGACTGGTTCTTGCCGCATTCTTTTTTTTTTTCCCCCATCGATTATAGTCCTAAAACTCTGTAAATAACTGAGAGCTCGCAGGGAACGTACTCCCGAAACTAGTCTCTTGTTGGAGGGAAAGCTTATAAACTAATCATAAGCTATGCGTATACTGAAGCATAAAAGATGATGACGGTAATTACCAGCTGTAGACTTGCGCCGACTGCATGCACGCCACTCTCAAGATACCATATTTATAAAAATTACCAGATTATTGCTGAATGCTGATAAGTGATGGGGATCGTACAAAAAAAACTGTAAATCCAAGAGAAACAAGCGCAACCATGTGTATATGGGCGAACAAGTTTGAACTTATGAAAGAGCACTGGTTTTCCTCCTGGAAAGCATAAATGATTGTTGGGTTTGTGGTTGCTTGCTTCCTATGTACTCCGTATCCCTGCACTCATTTTGCACCGTTATCTCTATTAGGTGGATATATATTCTGATTTGAAAGAAAAATAAAATGTGAAAAATATACTTATTAAACTACTGGAGAGAGGCTAATATATATCGTTGTCACGATGTTACAAAATTACAAACATGGAGGGAGGATTGAATGTGCTTAGTGTTCTCGATATGCACACATAGGGTAAGACATTCATGATAGGTGAAGAATATCATCCCCCCCCAAAAAAAAAAAAGAAGTGGAAATGACATAGCTAAGCGCATGTATATGTACTCACTCCTATCATTTTTAATTGTCATTTTAGTTCTAGGCGTGAAAATTAAAAAGTAAAAAATGTATGTTGCACAGAAAACGAGGAGTTAGATAAAGATAGAGATGTATTAAGAAGAGATAAAAGTTATATTGGAAAATAAGAATAACTTTATAAATTGTGGCACCCTTTGTGCGATCCGCTCTCCATTTTACAGTCAAGAGCTATATACTCCCTTAATTGATCCTATAAAATGTGTCGTTCTCTGTTCAAATTTTATCCCATAGAAAATGTCATGACAGCAAGCTGAGCCCACCACTCGCTCATGCTTCAATGCACAGCCACTCGCCTCATCGTTCTCATCTTATGTCATTCTCTGATATGTGGCGAGTGATTAGGAAGAAATATCGAAGAAGCGTCTCAACTCTCAACGTGGAATCGGAGACATCGGAAATGCAATACGAATGTTTACACACATGACTAGGAGATGGCCATTTCCATGGCTCCTTCGATCAGAATGATCAGTGACGAGGTAGGTGGCAAGCAGAGCTGACACGTGCCAATACAGGAACTAGAGAGGAGAGAGAATAGAATAGAGGTTATATGTGAAATAAACTCTAAATAAAATATATTAAAGAGAAGATGAAATTATTACAGCTGACCAATAGTAAATTAGGTATTTATATTCAGCCAAGTAATTTTTTCAGTGCAATATATGCGGTTTAATGTTCAATGCAGATAGAGCACATCTTCACATGTTTCTCTGCACTTTTTTTTGCATGTGGGTGAATTAAACTGAAAAGCTTTGGCCGCAGATAAATGGGAGTAAGCTTCCTGCTCACTAGCTTGCTCATTTCGCCTTTTATGCAAAGCCAATGAAACTGCACGATCATATGTGCAAAACAGAGGGTATGGGTGAGACCGTGAGAGTCTGGTGGATGGTGTAACTACTTAGACGAAGAAAATTAGTGTCTAGTTGGAATTGGAGACACCAGGAACCCACGATAAAGCTGATTGAGGCATAGAAGCGGCCGCACCATGAATCCACTCTAGTCTCTATCTCCAGTACGTGAAAAACATCTTTTTTCTGTGTCGTTAAGGATCGGTTCTGGAACTAGGCTTTGTGGGAGAGGAACCAAGACCTCAATTGTTCCTTGATATTCATGGGAATGTTGAGCTCTGTACAGAAAATTCTGTACAATGGGTGCTTCTCTTCAAAAATGTGCACAGAAGATGTTATCCTTAGAAGCAGATACGGTACGGCTACCTACCTATCCTGTAGTTTTGATTAGAAGTCACCTAAATGATAGAGGTGGTTTAGAAACACTGTTAGGAATGATTTTTCTAACTATTCCTCAATTTTATTTCAAAGGATGTTCTGATTAACTTTTGATACTGTAAGCGTAGGTGTCCAGGTTCTCAAATTTGACTTCTGCTTTTGGACAGACTGCAACAATGGAGAGCCTGACGGCATGCAAAACACATTGAAAACATAAATCACAATCAGCTCATGACTAACCTTTACCGTCCTCAAATAAAATGTGCAGAAAGTACTAAAATAAATATCATAATTCCTAAGTTAATAAGTTGTGCAGAAACTAGGAATTAAATGGGTAAATCAATGGAAAAACAACTACATTTAGACAGACTGATAACATATTTACCCCACATATACTGACATCCAAACCAAGAAGCCAAAATGAGCTATAAAAATAATCTGCATGAACCACAACATCATTTCAGCAGCATGGGCTACTATGACTTAACTATCTTCTAAGTATTACATACACATGAAGACATGTTTATCAGCAGAATCAAGTCACTAGACTGCAGGAGTCAGTCCACCAGACGAACCACCAGAAGGTCCTTTTCCATGAAAAGCAGATTGCCTCTCCGGTCTGCCAATTGGTTTTGGAGGCAAAGGGGAAACAGGCGCTCCACTGTTTGCACTTGACTCACCTTTCAGGCTTAGTTCAGACATATTGTAAAGGTCTTCGACATCCACCGGAGGCTTTGAATGCACAGCAACAGGCTTGACAACCTCATGTGGTGCTTGAACTGCACCTGGTGGCCCATAAAAAAAGGGAACATAGTATGGTACTGGAACATATGGGTAGTATGGAGAAGGAACCATCATGGGACAATAATAGGGGGGCACGGCTTCTTGCATCACCATCGGTGTTTCCCCAGGGCTTGAACTTGAGGCAACCGAATCTTGTTCCATCAGTTGAGGTTGAGGTTCCAGTTCCACAGGTGGTACTGAAACTGGAACTTGAACCGGTGGTACCGGAGCAGCCATTTTCTCCGGCAGAGGAGAAGCTGGAGCGGGAGCTCGAGGAACAATGGCAGCAGAAGAGACCACCGGTGCAGGAGGGGCCACAACAGACTGCGGATCCTCCAGGTGCTGTTCTACTTCTTGTGATGATGAACGCGAGAGCGACTGATCAGCAGACTGACAAAAACACACCAAACAGAAGCATAAGTTACCAGCATACTGCAGGGTTAAGAAATAGATGCATCAAAGATCATTAACAAGTTTTTACAATCAACATCATAAATCCTACATTGCTACAGCCATGAGTGTTAATTCAACAAGTACTAAGGCAACAGTAACCTATGCAATGCAACCATGTTTACTGTTTAGAATAAAAATGTACAAGTAATGTCACACATGACTTAGTCACTAGCAAGAATGCAAAAATACTAATAGCAAAATAGGACAAGCAGCCAAGAGAAAATCCTTAATAGCAAAATAGGTACGGTAAAAAGGGAGAAAAAGTCCATGCAGCTGCACAGATTACAAGATGCACCCATGAATACACACATAGAGAGCCCAGAAAGATAGAGATGCTCACGTCATCAATCACCATATCGAAGAGGCTGGATCTCCTCTTTCTTCGATGTACATTTGTTTGGCGATTGAAGTACTTCTGTGCATGGCTAGCAACTTGAGTAGGTGTCCTCGAAATGACATAATTTCGTGATATGCCACGCCAGTCACCTTTCCCTAACTTATTCAGCCCAAGTAGGAACTTTTTATGCTCCTCCTCAGTCCATGCCTCACCTGTTAGCAAATGAAAAAAAAAATAATTACATTGTGTTCATGCTTCTTGGAATTGTGCTCATTGAACGTATCGGTAGTCACAGAGGTTTAAGCATTGATCAAACATTGTATTCAGACACAACAGAGATATCATTGCGAAAAGCATAAATCTGTGACCCAGAAATATCTGATTTCCATTACGTCACAGATAATGCCAGCAATTATGCCGTCAACCAAGTGAGAAATACAAACCGACACCGCTTGAATGCAGCTGAAAAACAGAACCAGGTGTTACTGTTCTAAAGTGTACATTCAGGTATTCCTAACTAATCAATTGCATGCTTACATTTTGCAACCGTAATTACATACTGGGAGAGAATATACCTTTGAAACCTAATCAATAGACAACGAACTAAAAACACCAAACATAAAAATCACACATTTGCAACCAAACTCCATGGCATGACATTAACAGTCACTGCAACTCACAGGAGCAACTAAAACCATAACTCCATACCCCCGCTACCCTGTTCTTTGATATCTTAACGCTTCCAACTCGGAGATAGCACAGATCCACCAAACCTAAAATCGAAATCACAAAACTAAACCTCTCAGTTGGGCTGTACCAGCAGGCAATCTAATGCAATAACGCAGCAAGCGAACAATCTAAACCAATTGATCTTCTCACTAGCCTTCCGACTGAGGTGACTATCGCAAGGATCACTAAAACGAACCAAATCACAAACGGAACGCGTGAAAATATCCTCTCAATCGCATCGCAACGTTCACCTGCACAGAGAACCGCAAACTCGTCCAAAAATTTCTGCCTTCCGGAGGCCCGCTTAACATTGTCCGAATTCGGGGTGAAAGAAAATCCGGTCAAGTCTCCCTCACCTCGCTTCTTGTGCGGGCGCTCGTGCTCCCCGTCGGAGCCGTACCCCTCCTCCCTGCTCCCGCCGCCGCCGCCCTCCGCGAGCTGCGCGATGTTCCCCATGCTGGCGCTCTTCCGGATGCTGGGCTTGTCGCCGATGCGCACGCCGAAGAGCTTGACGGGCCGCGCCGTGCACGTGCGCGCGTTGTGCCCGTGGTGCCCGCACTGCGAGCACCGCCTCGGCCCGTCCCCGGCGCCGGCTGATCCTCCTCCCCCG
>BCLG01000817.1:68252-99579 GCA_001602295.1 Zoysia matrella
CCGCGTCCACGAACTCGCCGTACCGCACGATCTCGCGGCGCAGGTCCGGGTGCAGCGGGTCGAGGAGACCGCGCCACCCGTCCTCGCCGTGCAGCCGCCGCCACGTCGCCGCGATGTCCCCCCGCGGTGACGGACCGTCCGGCGCCACCGGCTGCAGCAGCCGCTCGAGCCGCCGCGGGGACAGCGCGGGCGCCGTCGTATCCTCCCTTGCCTCGCCTCTGTTCCGCTTGAGGAACGACGGCAGCCGGAGCAGCGGCTGCTGCTTCCCCCGGACTCTGTTGATCACCGGCCGCACGGCCTCCTGCGCGGCAGCCTCGACGGCGCCGCGGTTGCCGAAGAGAGATTCGAGGTTTGCAAGGTGCGCACTGTTCCCCGGCGCCGCGGCGGAAACTCTGGCGGTTGTTGTCGCCGCCGCCGTCGAAGACGCGCGGTGCAGCGTCACTGGCGTCGGCGCTGCGGCGGTGGACATGCAAGGCAGAAGCGGTGGTCGAAACAGCAACAGTGCGGCATACAACGAAGTCGGCGCTGGTCCGAGGAAAGGAAACGGCGGCAAGCGGTAGGCGATTGACGAGCTCGATCGTGAGCGCGGCGGCACTTCTATAGACGGCAGTGGAAACAGGATGGATCGCGTCAAAGCCTTTTTTTTTTTTTCTTTGATGGGCATAGGGTCAACTTTATTTTGGCACGGAAGCACAACAGTACACAATAGAACGGTTTTATTATTAAATTATTTACGGAGTAGTACCTCCTCAATTATTTGTCTTACAAATTAAACTAATCAGCTTCGGCCGCGTTCCCTTGCCGGTGCTGTGCTTGTGGCTGCAGGCTGCGTACGTGATAATGCCATTGTGCGCTATATGTTCGTTCTTAAATCATGTGCTGTTGACTTTAAATCTTAATTATAACCATTCGTTTTATTAAAAAATTTGTTCAAATATGTAAAATTTTGAACCATGTTTCAAATAAATTTGATGATAAAATAAATTATAACAAAATATATGAGATTTATCATACTTTTTTTTAATAAAAAGAATAGTTAAATTTGAGATTTGAAGTCAACGGCGACATCAATTTAAGAACAGAAGAAGTAAATGTTCGAAAGATGTTAGGAGTTGTTTCGATTCTTTTATTTTATTTTAAAAGAATTGAAATCTGTATAATATATTAGGCTATTTAGTTTATAATTTAACAATACATAACTTTTTCAAACTCACAAATAACGCTATCTCAAATTTATAGGGTAGAAGATAAAAATTAATTTTATAAATCATTATGCTATAATTTTATTTTTCAATTTATAACACACTCTTTAACTCACTTCTCTATAATAGATATGCAATATATATAAGTATATTTTTTGTATGCCTAGTAATAAATATATAAATATATTTTATATATAATTATATTAGCTTAATTAATCTATATTTAAATTATAATTATTAGAATGAATTTAATTTCAAAAATCCAAACGAGCCCTTAAGAGTTTTCAGAAGAAAATAAAAAAGATCTACTTAGTCATTTGGATCAATATATCAAACAAAATTCCATCAAATTAGTAAATGTCAGTCTTTAGAAAAACTAGAGTTCAAAAAAAAATTTAGTCGAGCCATACGGCGTACGGACAGCACTTTGACGGCTGGTTGAGATGCTCCTACTACTACTACCTAAATCGAGGCAAATAGATCTAGTGTCTCATTTCTGGATGTCAATGACAGACTGCTCACGCTGTACCATTGACTCTCGCTTACATAGGCGGTTGTCCCTATATTTGCATTACTAGTTTTTCTGACATGTACCGGGTCAAATTCTCTCGTAGTTATATATATCTCGACACAAAACCGAGTCAAATTATTTTAATTTTTTTTTCCTGTATTGGTTTTGGGGTACAAATCCCATGGAGCTGGGTAGCATGTCCTTCGCTCGGGTACCCTGACTCCGCCAGATCTTTGTTTAAGGCTGCTGGCTGCTAATACTACTGGGATTAGGATCTCCAGCCATTAATGCTTTTATAATCACCGGGATTTAGCTCTCTTGCAAAGAGACGCGTTGACTGATTCTGAACAAAATGTAGCTGATCAATCCCAAAAAAGAACAATTCAGAATCAAGATTGACAGAACCGTTCAAAACCGGCTGTTTTAAGTGAAATTGGTCTGATTTCATTAGATGATCGATTTTCGGTTTAAAATATTAAAAAAAAATCAAAATTTTAAATAAATTGAAAATCCAAAAATCAATCAAACCATTTTAAAAATGGTCAGGTCGGTTTAGTTTCAAAATGGGAAAACCGCTTGATAAAAAAAAAGCTCGATTTGCTGTGGCATTTTGGTCAAAAGTTATCCAAATTTTGATTTTGTCATTTGTAGCGGTTTCGAAGGTTTTAACCGATTTCTACGGTTTCAACAGTAAATTAGCTAAGGGACAATTCGTGGTGATTAAACACTTGTTCTGCACCTCCGTTACTTTACTGTGATCTTGACTCGCTGCCAGATGGAGCAAGTAATCAGAGCAGTAGCGGTATGTTGTTGCATGCATGTTGGATTACGTCCTCGAGAAGAGTTTGACAGACGAACAGAGAGATCCATTCTCTGATCAGTCGAATTCTACTGCTGGGTTGATAGTACTTTTCAAAAAGGTCTCCGGCGTCCCAAGAATGAAGAACCCGGCGGCTGCCTACGACTTGGCTTGCAAGTCTGCAGTTCTTACGGGGCAGCAGCCAGATGTAAGTATTTTCTAATCTCTTTCTTTCTTGGGGTTTTCCCTGCCGTCAGAATCCTTTGCTTACACGTCCATGGCACCGTTTGCTTTACAGCTACCCTGGTTGAGATTTGATCACAGTTTCTTGTTCACTTTTTTTTTCCCTAGCTCAAAGCAAGAGAAATTTAGTCAGAGTTGACACCTGTAGAGTAGAACGTATATTTTAAGTTTATTAAATGTTTATTATTCTACAAGTTTTATCGTTTTCCTAAAGAAAAATCAGAGAACCGTACATTGAGCATGCTATCAAACTTCAGATAATTTATCAGATCACGAACTCGCTATACATCTCCTTGACTTTGAAGCCACTGCGTCAAGAAGTCTACTCGCACAAGCTACTCGTAGACAAGAAGCCAAATTCTTCGTGAAGTCATGTTATAAATTTGACGTTAGGACTTATGAACTATAGTAATCGGAACGACTTGACATTTGTCTTAGCGACTGTTCATATGGATAGGTCCCCCCACGATAACACCTACAACTTGCGTAGTCTAGATAAGAAGAGGATACGCGGGCGCATAGATTACGTACCCGAGTCCACTGCTCCCAAGAAACCAAACAAGCCTAGTAGTACAATTTTCAACACCTAACCCAGTGGTAAGTAAGTAACGGCCATTTTTTTTAAAACGAAGTACAACTACGTGTCTGTCCCGTACGTCGGAATGCCCAGCCGGTTGCTGAGATGCGTACGTATTAGGTTAAAAAAATACGAAGTATGATCAAATTCTTGTCCCAAGAAACGTAATGCTAGTCGTACTAGTATTTGAAGGGTTTCAGGTCAGTTCAACCTGTTCCTCCTTGACCGGCTAACTAACTACTGTAGTTAGTAGATGGCCCGGTCCCAGCTGGATTCTGATCCTTCTCGGTGGACTGGAAACTCGATCGATCGATCTGCGTCACTGATGCCGTCATGGTTCATGAATGTTCTGTCTGGGTTTCTTGTATCCTACTGTAGTAAATTAAGTATACTGGAAAAAACAATTTTTACAAGCGGATTTAAACAAGTTTCTTCACGAAGTTTTGACTTTCGTTGATATTAGTGAGCTTATAAAATCATCTATTTGTACATGCGTTTAAATAATCCGCTGCACTAATAAACTTAGTGCAGGTGGGTCTCTTAAATCAATTGCATGCAGTAAGTTTTTTAGTGAGGCGACGCTATTAGGTCCACCGCGGGGCGCACAGCAATAAAAAAAGCTGCCTGCTGCGCTGGGCCCGCACCCGCGCCGCTGCCTGCCTGCACCCTGGCCTTCGAGGCGACCGAGCCAGCCCTAGGCGGCCGAGGACGACGACATGGACGAGCGAAGTGGAGCCTCCGCGCGACGGCGTCGGTGGCCACGACGACACTGTTGGCGTGCACGAAGGTCTCCTCGCACGCAACGCGGAATGGTCTCCACACCGCCTGCACGCAAGAGAAGGAGAGAATGTGAGAGAGAGGAGGCACGGATCTGAGAGGGAAGAGGAGAGGCGCGGTGCGGACCTTGCCGGGTGCGGTCCTCAGCGTTGATGCGACGACGGCCCTCGGCATGGATGCGGCCAGTGGAGGAGAAGACCTTGTCGGGGCGGCGCGAAAGCTGGGGCAGCGCAGAGGCCGGGGCAGCGCGGAGGTCGAGGTGTGCGAAGGCCCCAGGCGGCGGCACACAAGGGCCTCAGGCAGCAGTGGCGCGTGAGGGCCTCAGGCGGCGGTGCGGAGGCCCCAGGCGGAGGCGCTCGGGGCCCAAGCAGCGGCGCGTGGATAGCCCCAGGCGCGGAGGCCCCAAGCTAGTGCTGAGAGAGAGAGAGAAAGAGAGAGAAGAGAAATTTTTTTATTCAGCCTGTGCCTCCTTTTCAAAATTTTAAGGTATCTGTGGAAGCGGCCCACAATATCAACCGTCTGCACTAATTTAAATAAGTGCAAACGACTCTTTTAAAGAGCCGCATGCACTAATAAAAATATTAGTGCAGATGAATTTTTAAAAAGTCTGTCTGCACTAATTTTTTTTTTCTGCAGGTAGTTCTATAGACAAGATTTACTTTTTTATTAGTAGTACATGCGAAAAAAAAATTAAAAACCGTGTGGGGATAAAACTTTTTTTAGTAGTGTACACTAGTTGTGTTACATCTTCCTCTTCGCATGAAGCATTCTCAGCCTAAGTTTGAATAGGATTTGATTAATTGTACTGCTGTGTGTTTTCGTTAACGCTCTATAGGCATGGACCCCTGGTTTTTGCTCTAAATATTGTTGAATAAACATTGCTCTTAATCTGGACTAGATTTTTCTAGTATTGTTATTGTGACCAACTGCATCAGTAAAAATGCACGCTCACAGTGACCTATGTTTTTCCACATACCAATGTATTGAGCAGGCACTCTAGTTACTCTGACTAGACCGGCCACGCATCAGTTCCCTTACGAGACCGCTTTTTGTAACATTGTTCGATGGATCCAAACGCAGCGCATATGAATCTCTGACGAGTCGCAATATTGCAGCGACGTGGTGAAGGAACAATCTGCATGCCGTTCTTAGTAGTGGAGGAGACTGTCTGTCTGTCAGCAGCGAATATATAGTAGGAGTACTCACTAGCACTCTTTCTGCATCCCACACTTGTCCGGAGACTGACTGACTGAGTTGCTAGTAGTAGTGTGGCCTTGAAAGATCGCTTGGCCGGAGTCCTTTGCATGAGCTACTGGTGGAACTGTCATTCAGGAATGTGGATACTCCGCGTGACGATCAAGCCAGTCTCCAGTTGATTTTTAGCCGAGCACGCCGTGGAAATTAAACCCAGTTGGTTCCACCTCTAGATATAGTATAATTTGATACGAAAGTAAAAAACAATTATGGAATGTACATATTTTACGTATTCTTGTGAGCTTATCTTGATAATATTAAAAGACAATAGCGACAATAATTTAAAAATAAGCGAGTGTATGTATTTCTCACTGGATGAGCTAGGTAATACTCCAACAACAAGAGCCTGCTAACTGGAGACCGGAAGAAACCACTAGCCCGTTCAAAAAGAAGAGGATGCAAACACTATTCTACATTTCGTAAGGAGGAAGGCATGAGCGGATTTTGGCAGGACGTCCTGCCGGACGGACGCGGCTCCGCGTTGTCCGGTTCTAGGTATGGACGGTTCCCGACGCGCGATGTGTTTTTGCAGGGGAAGCATTTGTGGTAGGGCTCAAAGACAACGGGAGGAAGGCGCGTGGCAGGCTGCTCTCGTGTTCATCGTCCATTCATCCCGGCCTGCGAAAAATGTTACGCCAGCAGCGTCCCTCTCTCTATTGCGTTAGCTGGGTGGGACTGGCGGTGCCGTTGACGACTCTACCGTCTGAGCCGTTCAATGACTTTGTAACCCTGTTAACAGTCTTGTCCACGCATGACGTCGTGCGTCTAGGTCATGCTGTGCCAGGTTCCGCAGCTTCGTGTCCAAGGATTCAAAAGGAAATCGATTCGAATTCTCCTACGCGAGACACCTGAATTCCACAAAAAAGATTTGAAGTTAGTGTACAGAGCCACTTACTCGGCTTCAGGGAACCAACTCTCCAACTAACTGCAACAGAGTACGAGTAGTTCTTTCTAAAATATAAGTATATTTTTAAGTTTAATCAAAGTCAAATATTATATTATTTTGATCATTAATAATATATAATTAATAATATTTTATTATATAACAACTATATTTTTTAAATTTATTGTAAAATAAACTGTTATCAAAAATGTATTTTAAATTAAAAATTATTTAATTCGTTTAAATATTATTAGTAAAAATTAAAAAATTAATTTTATTTAAATTTAGATCGGAGACAGCAGTATATTACTGCACCACACCACAAGACTGTTATTGCATCCCAAACTCGGACACTGGGATCGACAGTGGGAGATGACGATCGATGAAGGCAGTCGAAGCCAGGAAACTTTCCAAAGGAAACCTTAAACAAGCCATCGAAAAGTCAGACGAGAGAGAGAGAGAGAGAGAGAGAGAGTCCACGCTGTCAGGTATAAAGCGGTGACATGGACGTGATCCGCTCGATCGGCAGGTTAGGTTAGCAACGGATCGGAGTCAAGTTGGCGGTTCCGACCGCAGGCCGCACGAACTTTCCAGACGTCAGATCGATCTTCTCCGTCCGCCATTGCGAAGAAAAACACGCACAGTGTGTTGGAAGCTACTAGTACCCTTTCAAGCTTTTTAATTTACACGCTGGTCGGGTTTGGATTGTTCTTCTGAAAATTCACCGCTTCCAAGTGCTAATCTAGATGATGTTTAAATGCGAATTCAAACGGGTGTGTTGGTTAGGAGTTCTTAGTTTGAACTGCAATCAGATTACAGTAACTCAATCCAAGTATCTAAGCTTCATGTCTCGCTGAGATCGTTTTTGACTGCATATCTCATGCAATCCAAAATCCATTTAAAATTTCAGGCGCAACCGACAGAGGTCAAATCCTGCGGCCGGACGCCAAACTGAAAGCACACACGCGATTCACAGCGGCGTCCGTCCGTCTTTCCGCAAAGGAAGGCGACTGACTGACTGACATTATTCAACTTCATTCGTGCGGCGGTGGATTTGTCAACCCAAAATCCAAGAGAGAATATATCCGAATATTGCGGCCAAGGGATCTGGTCCATTTGAAACTTATTTTTCCGAGTTTTCTAAATTCGATGAGCAAGCTTCTTGTAGTCGTTGCCGGTGACACATATTCAGATACATGATCAACCTGGAAAAGAAATACTCCTACTCAGTATTTGCTAATAAGTAAAGGCTTCCGCTAAATCCTCTCCTACGTAAGCGAGCACCTGAAAATACAGTTCGACCAAATCCTGCTTGAACCAACCATCCACTTGTAGCAGGGGCACTAGCTAGCTCGTCAGGTGGGCAGGGCGATCAGTTGAAATCCCGCGACCTCCTGACGCTTCCACACACAAACGGAGCACTCAGAAAAGGGCACACGGCCGGCTTGGCCGGAACACCATCGGCGTGTCCAAACCACGCGCCGCGTACGCCGAAATTCTCACACGTTCTCCTCGCGCCAACTGTGATCAGGGACGGAAAAGCGGATGCAGCAGCTGATTCCTACATGAGTGGTAATGAGCAGCTACCTGAGACTTGAGACACTGAAATAACGAACGCATTTGAAATTTTAAAATTTGGTAATTTTTTGCTATCCTGTGCTTTGAAAAGGTATGGTGCGCATTGGAGTCTGTTTCGCTGTTGTTTGTGAAATTCTGTTCGGCTAATGTATTTACTTGCGGTATATGGATATGAAATGCAAATTAGGCCAAAAGTGATCTTGAGATTACTGAGCGACAGACTAGCAGGAACTACGTGCACGCCTGATACGAAGTCTTCCTGTCGACCAAGTCTTCCAGAAGCAGTACAGGACTGACGGTTCGCCTATCGTTCAGAGCTGAACCTTGGACAGCAATCCAGTATCTGCATCAACGACTGCAAAATAATCTGTCTGAGTCGTGAAAAGTGCTGTCAAAGAGACAGGGAGAATTATATACCTTCGCTAGGTAAAGCAGATTAGCATCTGAATTCAGATAATTCGTTCTTATAGAATTTTCAGACTGACTCTTTTCTGCATACTTTGGGGTCCGGTCCAAATATCGTGTATTCCAATTTGATAATGAGCAGCAACAAGAACAGGTGGAAAGTTATATCTTGACCATAAAGAACAGACGAGAGAGTATTTTCTAGTTCACATTAGAGTGTATATTGCATAAAGAAAGAGACAAAGATATCTATTCTTTTTCCATCATTGTTGATTTCTGTCAGGTTACGTCTTGTCAAGTATTGATACGAGTAGTGCTATATCAACAGTTATGTTGGTCAACAAGATGCATTCAACAGTGTTGTCATTACAATGGAAGGGTTCAATTGCTGCATTTACAAGATAGGACAGGATAGGAGGCCATCAAAACTATCCCTTGCTTTTAGTAAGATACCAATCTCTTTTTGTCTGATCATAAGCAAGTGACGAGCAACTACCATTGCGGTAATCCCACGAAAGCACCTTCTTCATCAGGCCTCGGAGCCTCTCAGCACCGGGGCCAGGTTCGAAAACAGAGTCTTCACCTCTCGACAAGCACGGATCAGACCCTCCTTCAGAGCTCCCGTCGCACCACGCTCCTGGAGTGAACCGGCCCTCAGAACGGTGCAGAAGCTCGCGGTCTATCTTGTCCAGAACACTGTCGTCCTTGGGGAACTTCCGCGCAAATGGCGCGCCGCTCTTGACCATTTTGTTGAAGTCCCTCATGGAGAGGATCCGCGGATGCTGCTTCGGAGGATAATCCCAAGCTATGTAATGCAGGTCGTGGCCAACTGCGGTGCCCTGAAACTCTTCGGAGTTGCAGATTACTGTCTGGAAATAGCCTTCCGGTGAGGAGATGAAGTTCACATAGTACATCAGGAGGTTCCGTGGGAGATTGTCCCAACCCCATATGCAGTATTCGAGAAAGGATTTTGTGAGCATTATCCAAGCAGATCCTGTCAATAGAACAGAGGGCCAATATGTTAATTTTTATCAAAGTTAACAAGACGCAGCACGCTGATGTTATTATACATAAATTCAAATATTTATACCTTATATCCAGATTTTTTTTCTTTTTCCCATAATACTAATAAATAATTTTAGCATGATCAGCATATCACTTTGTACTCATTAAGCGATCAATGATTTAGTGAATGATCCACACAGTATCTCTTGGAAGACATGCTAATTCTAGCTTAACAGGGACTGAGGCAACAAAGAACATGTAATTCTAGCTTAACAGGGACTGAGGCAACAAAGAACATGTGTATAGTCAATCAAAAGAATTGGTCATTTCAAAAGAAAAGAAAAGAGCCTAACACCATTTCCAAATCCAAGGGCCTTGGAATTTTCCAAGTGTATTGACCACAAAACTCTCAGAGTGATTCAATACAGAAGCCAGCCAAGCCAACAAGTATTTTTTTCCCCTAGTATTTTTTTACAGGAAATACAAAAGCATGAACAAACATTCAGTAAACACAATGAAAACAGAGCATGTAACTACTGTAAATTTAAGAGGACATGAGCCTACAAAAGAAATGAAGCAGTAATGCACACAATATCTTGATTGTGAAGTACTCTTTTCCACCATACATAAGCATTAATTAAGTATAGCAGTAGTATGATGAAACCGAGGAGTTAACAAAGAAAAAAGAACATGGACAGGGTCCAGTATTGTTTGTTCAAGGTGAATTAAGAAACTGCAATCCTATGGTTGTCAGACCGCAATAGATTGCTAGCTTGAGAAATGTTTGGATTTTCTACCATGACTTTGTGACCTGCCACCATGAACTAATGTGCTGAAAACTTCCTGTGGTTTACTTATGTAAAATTTTTTGTGGCTATGCACCCACGCGCATGAAAATAGCCACATAGATGCCTGAAGAGCTTAAAAAATGCTTATGTGGAAAATAAATTGCAATCCAAGGACCAGCCTACCAGTAAATAATTTGAAAGATGTTGGCAACTCTCTCCGCTCAGTAGTCATGGTCAGGTCAAATTTTTTTGACAGATAGAGCCCTGGATCCATAACAATAGGTTTTGCCCTTTGCATTCTGCGTTGAAAACCAAATACACATCAGGAAAAGGTTAGAGGGTAAAAAAAAGACTAGAATGTGAACCAACTGAAAAAACAAAAAAAAAATGATAAATTATTCAAGTAAACTTACAGTTTCCATCCAGATAACTGAAAATGCTCAATAAAATTAAGATTTCTCGGCAAAGAAGAGAACACATGAAGTATATCTGCACATAAACAATAACATTTAACCATACAAGTACAGTAACTTCCAGTGCTGCTGCTTTATGCATGAAGATTGAAGCTTTCATTATAGAAGTATATGAACCTATCGTCAAATGAATGATGACTACGGATGGTAGTGCTGCCTTTCCTCATGAAAGTAGAACCAAACACAGATATCAGTAGATAAGAAATTATTATAGTCTATACATGCCCTTTCAAAGCTGGGGGCATTTTTAAACTTTGGCACTTTCTATGTAAGCATCTGAACTTGATATTGTTTGAGGTTCACATTACATAAGTCATGTTAGGAAAAGCAATCAACACAATTCAGACAGACAGCTAGTAGCTTAAGATGGCAATTACTTACATAAACAGGACAGTGCAAAACAGAGCCAGCGCAACTAATGGAGAGGGAGGTGCCATCTATGACAATGATGCCTACACTAACTTGAATCCTCTGGAACGTACCAATACCAAATGAAAAATGTGATCAAGCAGAATACATGAAACGAAATGCAGCAGCCAGCAGATAAGCCTTGCAAACTGAGATAAAGTGACAAAGAAAAAGTTTTGCTCTGACTTAAACAGAGAGAAAATCTCAAGAACACTGACCATCTTGCGTCATAAGCGGATAATCTGAGGCGCTGAGATTGATGAACCAGTCCCACTCCAGCCCCTCCTTTAGGAGAATGGCCACGGCGTGCAGCGTACAGGCGACCATGGTCGGCCCCTTGTAGGTGACCAGGTTACCCTTGGCGATGACCCTGACGTTCCCGACCTGGCTGAACATGGGGTCGCCCTTGACGTACATGGCCAGGTCGATCCGCTCCCGCGGCGGCGCCTCCAAATCGAGGTGCAGGATGTACTGGTTGCGCGGGTGGTAGATGGCCTGCAGCGTCCGCCGCATCCGCAGGCTGTCCCCCTTGGTGCCCTCGAGCAGGTACGCGATCCGCGGCGGCTCCGCGTCGGAGGCGTCCGAGTTGAGTGCGGCGTTGTCGGGGTTGTCGTCGTCGTCAGCTTCGTGGTTCTCCAGCAACCGCTTCTTGATTCCGGACTCGACGGAGCGCGCGCCGTCGCTCGGCGACGCGTCCTCCCAGCTGCCGAGGGACACCAAGTCGAACAGGACGACGTCGCCGCCGCCGGGGTAGGGCGGCGAGAAGAGGCCGCTCAGCGCGGCGAGGAAGATCGTGGCCGTGACGAGCAGGCTGGCGAGGAAGGGCACCAGCCACCGGCGGTCGGCGAATGGCCGCGCGGGGCCGGAGCTGAGCCCCCAATTCTTTCGCATTTTATCAGGAAACTCAATCGATGCTCAAAAGACACGATTTTCTGTAGGACGTCGCCTCAGGCCGAATCTCGAATTCTCTATTGCGATGGAATCGCTGACGGGTATGCACTGGATCTGCTCCCAGGACGGAGTCAGGCTCGCGCGGCGCGAAGACGGCGAGAGACGTCGAAGCCTGAAGGCGGTTGCGAGGTCGCCACCCACGAAGCGCTTAGCAAGGCCGGGCGCCCCTGCTCAACGATCAGGCACGGCGGAGGGCAGGCTGATCTCGGTGGCTGGCAGGTGAGGCGAGCTGAAGTTCGCTGTCACTGTGTGAGCAGGTGCAGGAAGCAGCAGCAGGTTGGTGGCAGAGATGGGTTAGCGGTGGTTGAGATGGGCTGTCATCACAAGGCTAACCCATTGGGCCCTTATTTAAGACGGCCCATCAAACAAGAAGAGAGAATGGACTACTAGTAAGTAATGAACTCCGGGTTAATGACTGACACACCAGGCTCGTAACACTAGATGGGCTTAATTAACAATCTAGATCCGGGGAGCCCACCACCGCACGGGGTGCACGGATTCCAAGCTACGCAAGTATTTTGCGAATAACCACAGACATGTGGGCCACACATCTGTGAAGGCCATTGTTAGGACCAATCTAGATGGAGGGGGCTGGAGCTAATATCCTTCATGGTGCACTCGCACATAGCAATGTGACTTTAGCCTTGGTCCTCTCTGGAACGTGAGATTTCCTGAATCCAAAGCAAATTGAACCGATTCATTTTCCGTTGAGTGGGCTTAATTCCCCTGAATTATCTGGCCATGAGCATCATTTTCCGTTCGTTGAAACCTCATTCATCATACAGTTTCTTGTCCATTTCGAACTAATTTGCATTTTATACTATACGAATCCTTGTGAATTCCATACATTTAGTGGATCAAATACACAATATACTACCCCATTTTCTCTGTGCATGACATAATGAAAATTGGAGGCCGCAGGTGGAAAAAGATCGAGAGAAGCATGAATCAAATTGTCCCTCACTCCATCATCCTAGAAGTCCCTCCTGGACAGAGGGATTTCTTCACGAAAGCGGCGCAAGGTCAAGCCGGCAGAGCTGCTACACTGTCCGTCTCACGCTTTGCTTAGCTTATCATTGCCACACATGTTAATTGTACTATAAGTGACAGCAGTAATTCGCTAGTATTTCTTACTGTACTGCAAAACTGCACGCTACCAAAAATCAAAGTTAAAAGTAAGCCTATTCTAGTACCAATCACCTCGCCCGCCAGTCTTAATCTCCGTCAGTTCCAACCTGCGCCTATAACAACGAAACGTCTGCTCACACTCACCGGCAGCTCCAGTCCAGCCACGCCATATCATTTTCAACAACTCCGCTCCATCCACACGCTGCTCGATCAGTCACCACCCAGCAGTGACTGATCAACCTGAAAAGCTTGATCTCTGATGTTCCCGCATCCCCAAGATCACAATGTAACAGGAGCAACCAGACAAATGTGAGCAACTCCCCTCCGTTGCTAAGCTGCCGCATGTGCAGTTCCGCACGGCACTTACCAGCCGCGTAGATGAGCAACCTCACCCACACCTCCACGATGTCCTCTAGTGATTGCTCCATAATTAATACCTTATCTTTGTCAGGTTCAAAGGGTGTGTAGATCGGTTTGACATCGCACCAATTTTCTTCGTCAAATAAACTTCGTAGAATACTGTCACATTTTCTAACAAAATTGATGGTTTCCTGCGCAGCATCTTCTGCAGCAGCACTTGACGGGCAACATGGAAGGACAAACAACCACGAGGTAAATCATGTACCTTGATAGCATTTCACACTTTTTCTTGAGCAGAGTCAGATTCTTCGGATAATTATCAGAGTCAGAAGGAAAACCATTCTTAGTATATTTATTTACCAGGGCCATAATACCGTTGGTAACTTCTGTTGTTGCCTCGATATGGTTGATGTGCCATAAGCTTCTCCATTGTTTTTCCAAACCAGCTGCAGCCAAGACCTTCCTGATCCATCTTGGTTTGGATTTCTCAGAGACGGCGAAGTCTACAAGCTTAAATTGCCCAACGGACATCATGCTATGCTTTCTGTTGCATTGAATGGCCCGCCGAAATGAAGAAGCTTTGCTGGAAATGACATGAAGAAAACTGCCCTCTCTCAAGTGCGCCCTTGTCCGTGGCGATGCTATCGCCACAACAAGAGAACATGCTTCCATGAACATGGCCCCGCTAAATAATGTGTAGCTGAGTGCGACATTGACTGAGTTGTGAATAGGCTCCTGTCTTCTGAACAGCATGAACGGTACAAAAGCAACAACCATGAAGATCAGGGAAGCACATCGAAATATGTGCCCCGCCCATCTTGTCAGAACCATGGCCTTGGTGTACAGGAGATCGTACATCATACCGAGCTCCATCCTTAAGATACTGAACTGCTTCATACCGAGCTCAAAACCAACTGCGTGGCCGAATCGATTCCAGAAAGCAAATATAATTAGATTCCAACTCCTCAAAACCAACTGTTTGTGTTCTTCCTGCAATCAATCCTCGAGCAAGAAGTACCACTCTAAGAGCATAAGATTCAATCGAAGGATAACTCCGATCGTTGTCTTTTAGCTCTACAGGGGCTGTGTACTTAACTGAAAGACCATCGCGGCTCCCACTTTTTAGTGACCACAAACTCTCTCCATATTTGATTATTCCAGACACAAATACAAACATTGAAGGAATAAGAATCTGTTGGTTGATTCTATAATATGATTTCCAGAAGACATACAAGTGCCTCACCCATAGATTGTAGTCCTCCAAAGAAAATGCAGTGATATAATCTTGACCGCCGAGGTGCACAAGAAGAAATGGTACCCAAAGGAAGGGTAAAGCATCACAGAATGCTTGGTTTTCTTCTTTGTATTTGCCCTCGTACTGAGAGAACAAGCCAATGGCATAAACAGCAACACAATCAGCCCCCAAATAAGCCAACCATATTGAAAACCTAAGCAGTCGATTGGAATGGAAGCGCCGGAGGGTTCCAGTAAAAAATAGAAAGACCTGTAGCATAAAACTGAGGAATACCATTATCTGAGTTTCCCGCACGTTCCACTTGTGCACCAAATTTGCCACTGTTGAAGAATTACCATTGTACGTTGCAATGGTTCCTGTTCCAGATTTTAAAAAATGGGTTAACATCATCATAATGCCATTGTGGTGGAATTGTATCTTTATAACATCTAATCTAGTATTAAAATAAACTAGATTTTCTATCTTAAACACCCTAAATATATGCAATCCCAGCAGGAACCGTATAGCTAAATATGAAACCTTTTTTTTATTTAAAACAAACTACAAATTAATCGGTGCAAACCAAATCAAGATTGTCCCAAACCGAAAACTTCTGAGTCTTAAAATATATAGAAAATAATCACATTGCATTTCTGTTTCTTCCGCATTTGTTTTTGCTTACTGGACTTGTAAATCTTAGATTAAAAATATGAAATTCTTCTCTAGAAATGTTCAACTAAACTCTACACTGCAATGCCGAAACAAAATATTAGTTTTTAAATTGTTGCCACCGTTTGACTTTTAATATTAGCTTTCTCTTGTGAGTCATGGTGATATAGACATTTTTTGTAAAAGAAGTATTCAATAGAGATCTGGCAGTCATTTACTCTCATACTTTCATTTTGAGAAGTTCATGAACGCTAGTATTTGTGGATAGAATGCGGTAAAGTATTTTAAACACAACTTTATAATTTTACAGATTCAAAGTAATTTTTTTTAAAAAAATAACAAAAAGAGTCGTGACAGATAGTGTCCTTATAATCTTCATGGAGACCAATATTTATTGAAATCCTAATAAAGGAAGAAGAGCCGGTGAGTTATACCTGTCGTGGTTGTTCCGCTCGAGCCCAGTGCCCGCATTCTTGATCACCCGAGACAAGATGAGATACCAATAATGTTTCTGTTCCGTCTTAGTAACACTAGAATGCTGGAGGATTGGTGATAATGCTCAATTGCTTAGGGTGGTTGGGGTGTGGGTTATGCGCGTCGAAAGGACGAGGGTTAGTATGTAGTACGAGTAGGAGGTAGCTTTGCAGTATTATACTGGCAGCCACAGGAATCAAATGACACCTTTCAACGCTGAACGAGGATGTGCCTTGGAATGGGCATCCACTTGGTGAGCCGCAGGAATCCGATGAAGTTTTTGACGTCCAGACGAGCAGGTGCCTTGGAATGGGCATCCACTTGGTGGCAGCCGCAGAAATCCAAGGACACCACTCGGTGCCGAAATAAGATATGTCCTTCCGTTTATTTTTAAATGTCATTTTAAATTTAAATTTTATTTTTTAATATTATTTTATTTTTTTAAATACACGTTTCGCATTAAGAGAAAAGAGAAAAACAACCATACAAACGCGATTACACGACCAAAGCCAACTTGCCATGAAACCAAGCGGCTACAAACCTAAATCTAGACGACAAATCGCAAGATTGGACACAACGAGAGACTCAAACCAACAACCAACCTAGTACCTTACAGACCGACATCACGATGAACCTACATGTCAGTGGAGTGGGAAGGAATATTGGTACAACCTCGGAGGAACAACCGTGCCAACGCTCTTGTTGGCTGCAAGGAGAGACCTCAATAGCACCTCAAGTAGGTCACGACGCCCATAGCCGCCGCCACTATTGGTCCAGCACAACACCAAAGAAAGGCTTTCGCCCGGTCTTGTATCCCTTTCTCCAACCAAGACCCCCACCTTCCAAGACCACCACCACCACACGAGAAGATCACGTGCTGTCCGGTCCAGTACTCCGACCTATCCCAACGACCCGACTAGGCGAACTAACAGCTCCGACATAGGCACCGAAGGGACGAGCGGCTAGAGCACCACCATGCTGAGGAAACGAGACAGCGCCACCTTGAAATGACCTCCCAACGATGAACCACGGCGACGTGACGCTCTCGAATGAGAAGGGAAGGCAGAGGAGCAGAATGCAACCTTCCGCAGAGGCTGCGGTAAACCTGGAGCAGCAGGAAGGGGACGCCGTCAAGGGGCCAGCCAGCAACTAGAATGGTGAAAGGCGACCTGACTCAATACCACCAACTTTTCGAACACGATTCAGCAGCAACGACACCGTTCGGTGCGAACCACATCCTTCTGAGCTCCAGATTCCTCGCCGCCGCCGCCTTCCCACCAAAATCGCCGCTCCACCACCGCCTGGTGCCACCGCTCCACCCAGATCTACCGCCTGGAATCTCGACTCCGATGCACGCGACACAGCCGACCGACGCGCATGCCACCTCTAGGACGTGGCCCGATGAAGACGACGACCCGGCCCGTCCAAATGCTACCGTTGGCGCCGTCGCCGACAAGTGGATGTGGACCCGAAGATGAGGGAAGGTGCGGTTGGCGACGAGGTGGGGAGAGGTGAGGAGGGCGAGCGGAGCATGCACATCCCTGGCTCTATCGACTTCCTGCTGGCACCATCGAGGCCGCTGGCCGGACTGCAGATCTAGACGCCGCAACCCTTGGTAGCTCGCGGAAGAGAGGAAATGGCCTCGCCGCCGCCATCCTTGCTGGCCGTGCTGGCTACCGGGCAGCTTGCTCCAGCAGCGGCGAGGTGGGGAGGGGTGAGGAGGGGCGGCGGCTAGGGTTTCTTCGCCCCTAAGTCGCCTCGCACGAGAGCCACGCGGGAGCCGGTTCCCTCTTCTCATATTATTTCGTTCTCACCTTCTAATACATATTCTCTCTTCCCACTACACCTATTTTTATCTCTCCTAGTTTTTTATGCATCATAACTTTTTTAATTTTTTTTAATTCCTATGTCTAAAGCTAGAATGATAACTAAGAGATAGAGTACTTTGTTGGTCGCCATTCTGACGAGTTTGGTGATACTACATCCATCCAAAACTATAAGTCCTCCTAGGTTTGATCAAAGTTAATTTTTTTAAATTGTAGTAACATCTAGAAAATATTTATACAAGTTAAAATATAATGAATTCTTTATTGATATTATTAATGCTTATATTTTTTTGATAGAGGGACAACCACGTTTATCACGGTTATTACCATATATATCCTTCCCACAATACAAGTCATTGTAGCATCTCAACACAAAAAGAAATATAGAGGTAGAATATTATTATACTCCTAATTTTATCTTTACTCATCCATCCCTATCTACCAAATTTATTACTTAAAATTTATCCTACTCCTTCAAGCTCTTATAGTATAATTATTTAATCCCCCAATTCTTTATATTCTGGGAATGAGTGAGTATATAAACCCACTGCCCTGCAAACCTTGTGGTAGGTGTACTTTTGTTTAACGATGACAGAATTCAGAGAGGATGAAAAGTATGAAGCCACTATTTCCCCCACTTCATCGGGATATGGTACAACGTACCCTATCTACTGTCCAAGCACGTACTCGATCTACTGTCCGAATTTACCTCTACTTCTTCCCCTACAGCAACACTACTGTACCAGTCCGGTACAAGTACAACACTCTAGTAATGCCTTCAAATTAGTATATATCCTTCATACGGAATCCAATAAATAAACATGTATATATGTACAATCTTAATTTTTTTATAAGCTTAGAAAAAATACATAATCACCTATCTGCCATTGCTACCGAATCGCTGAACAAAGACGAGGCTAAATATTTAATATGAGGGACAGTAAAGATTGATTTGTCCGTCCCTAGGTGCATGTCTACAATGTGAACTCATATGAGATGAGGTGTATACATTATTGTGAAGAATAACAACCATCCATCTCGAATTTCTGCCCTCAAACGGGGCTAGATGGAGCTGAGAGTATGTCTTCGAGTCTGACAAGTTCTGTACTCTAAAGAATTATAGAGATAATTTTTGTAGCGTCATTGGATTTTTCCCTAATTCCTAATATGTCAACGCGAAATGACTTATGCCAATTACATCCGGCTGTGCCATTGACTAGTTAGTACTCCTAGACCACCACAACAGTGAAAGGGCCTCCCTGTTTTCTTCAACTCATTTCATCCAACCACCCCCTCCCCCCCCAACACACACACAAAAAAAAAAAAACTCCAACTCATTTAATCCACTCCCTCATAGCTGCAACCAATGCTCCGAAGGTGGGCCTCCACGGGCAAGCATGATGCCGTGGTTTTGGTATTTGGACGACAGCGGTCGCTTTTGTTTCTTGTGCCCGTCATGTGTACTCCTAGTTGGATTTTTGTGAGTTCTTAGTGGTTACAACCATGTTACTCTTATTTGCTCGGTATCGATGTTCTGTCCTAATAATCTTTTATAATCAGTCTTGGCCGGTATTAAAAAAAAAAATCTTTAGTTACCGAGTTTTGGTGACCAAAATATTTGGTCACTAAAAATTGACAAATAGTGACTAAGATTTAACTTTTATTGTTTATATACATTTTTTATGATGAAGATATATGCTTATTGATTGATAAATACATTTAGTTACCAAAGGTTCTCTAGTTGTTATATAATTTTAATAATCAACATATAGCCAATTGCTGGTTACTATATACATACAATAACAAAGTTTTAGTGATCAAAATACGACCCAGTTTTTTAGTGACAAAATAATTATAGTGAATAATTTTATACATATAGTGATTAAGTACTTTGATGACTAAAAAATATTTTTCTTGTACTGCGGCCAGAATCTACCAGTTAATTACTTGAACCTATAATGCTAGCTGGAGCCCATATCAACTCAATTCACACTAGCCTTGTTCCATTTATCAGACGGTGATACAATTCTGAACTTAGTTATAGCGTAGCGTTATGCCACTACTACAAAAAAGAGAAAAGAGTTTTCAGTCTCCATGGACTTTCATGATCTTGTTCTTACAAGGTGGACGTACCCAGTTTTATATTTTTGAAGATGTTTTTTCTTCTAATGTTGCTAACTAAATATGAATTTTCTACTTTGAAAATCTGACTCAAGTCTATTTTGAAGTTTTGATTGAACTTTAGTTAGTTGAAGCCTCATTCACCTTACAGTTCCTTGTCCATTCCGAACTATTGATTTTTAAATTCAACTTTGACCATTTGTTTTATTCAAAATTTTTTTTGATAAATTTCATATATTTTGATATAATTTAATTTATCATTAGAGTTATTTGAATCACAACTTAAAATTTTACACATTCAAGCAAATATTTTTGAATAAGACGAATGATCAAAGTTAAATTTAAAAGTCAACGGCGACGTCAATTAAAGAACAGATGCATTATTTGACTTGGCCGAGTTGTTCTTTCTCTAAATTCTTGTAGACTCAGATCTCCATGCATGACTGCAGAAGTAATAATGGTCAAGTCGTCCAAATTGTAAATTAAGTTGAGGGGGTACCAGGTATGGCGTACATATTCACTCTGAGATGTGGGAGATACAACATGTGAAATACTAAAATAGCTGCGAAATAAAAAAAATAGGAAGAACAGTCCAGAGCAAGTTACTGGTTATAGCGATCGACAAATAAAATTAAGAATAGCTCTTTTTTTTTGTGGGAGGGGGGGGGGGCGTTGTCGGCAGAATTAGTATCTCCGTTTCCTTGGTTTTTTTTAGCTTCTGAAACTGGACGTAGGTGTGGTTAGTGTTCATCTATGTACACACCCAACCACACTATTATGCACACTTACACACCCACACACACTTCTAAACATGCATCAGTCGCATCCTTTCATAGGGCATAATGTTTTCTAACAATCGCATCACCAAACGGTCTGCTTTCCAGTATCGGAGGGAGCATTCAGAAAGAAATGAGCTCGTTGGCTTAAGTACTGTTACGTAGTACACTGTGCTATATAGTGAATTGAGAGAAGTGAAAGATTAAAATTAAAAATATATTATATATAAACTCTTGGATGAAAAATTTATATTTGACATTTCATTTCAAAGAGCACATTGCTGAAATAGATAATTTTCATGATACTATCTTATCACTGGTTAACCAAACAAATAAAGATGAGACTTGTGACTTCCTCTCCTCTGCCCCGCTTTGACTTGACGAGGTCTTCCTATCTTTAGATTCCTGATCAGATCTCCATGCATGACCGTAGGAGTATTAATGGTAAAGTCGTCTAAGTTGTAAACTAAGCTGAAGCATGTAACCTACTTGGGCCTGATCGATCATAGCTGTTTTATCCTTGGGAGTTGGGATCTTTGGTACTTCGTTAAACCAAACTCAATTGTTTTTGGATTTTTTGTGAGCTCTTAGTGGTCACAACCATGTTACTCCTCTTGTTTGCTAGCTAGGTAGTATCACTGATCTGTCCTAATAATCTTTTATAAACAATCTTGGCCGGCCTGGATCTTTACTCAGTTAATTACGTCAAATCTGTAAGCTAGCTAAGGCCCAAGTCAGTTCAGTTCACACTAGCGTTTTGTTCCGATGATCAGACGGTGCTAATGTTCAGAATTTTAGTTATAGCAAAAACGTTGAACCGCTGATACAAAAAAAAGGAGAGGAGTTTTCAGTCACTGTGCACTTTCATGATCTTGTTTTGACAAGGTGATGGCTAAGCACCACGTTGTCCGCTGGACGGCCAGCGCGTTCAGCCAGCACAATGGTGAATTTCCCTGCCGACGATGGCATATGGGACAATACGACGAGGTCAGATCAACGTAGGTTACGAGACAGAAAATAAATGCTCTCGTAAAAAATTATTAAAAATAAATAGATTTGTTATACTATCGATAACTATTTAAAAACGGAGGGACCATTGCAGTTCGGTCCGCGGTGCATGACAGCTGCAGGAATCCGATGACACCGAAACGGGAATGCATGTGCCCTTACGTGGCCATCCATCTACTTGACGAGTTGGACGATACCACGTTCATCATGGTTACTATATACGCATGGCTCTGCAGTCCATGTTGAAGGTAGTATTATTTAACAATGACCGGATTCAGAGACGCTGAGCAATTTCAAACCACTATTTCCCACATTGGGATCACTTCGTGTTAGCTGGTCAGTGCAGGGTAGTCTCTGACCCCACTTGTCAATGACCCGGTAGTAACGGCAGTACGACAGGGTCTCCTATTTCCCTTGCTTCGTCGTGACTCGTGATATAGAAGTCGTTTAAGACAATATTTTGATCAAATGTTGAGAATATAAAAAATTACAAATATATTTTTATTTCTTAAAGTTTAGAAATATAAAATTTATATGATTAAATTTGTCTTAAAGTGTTTTTATAAAAGTATAAATATAATACTTTTTAATAAATATTTATATTAAAATAGAAGTTAAAATTATGTAAAAACGACTTACCAGACGTTCTCTATCTACTGTCCGAACTTACCTCTACTTCTTCCACTGCAGCAACACTACCGCCACCGCACCCAGTCCGGGACAACAGGCTACCAATGCCTTAAAATTGCCGTGTATCTTTCATGCGGAGTCCAACAAATAACATGTAAAATCTTAGCATTTTTTATAAGCTTAAAAAATACTCCTACATATTCACCTATCAGCCAGTATTGCTACGGAATCGCTGATCCGAGACGAGGCTAAATGTATGGAATGATAGACATGAAAGATTTGTCCGTCCGTACGTGGTGCACGGCTACGATATAAGCCCATCTGATGAGACGAGGTGCATACCTTATGTGTGAGTAGTAGTAACAAACAACCATATCGAATTTCTTCTGTCGGACGGGGAAGATCAAGATGGAGCTCCGTCACCTCGATCTAATAAGTGACCAGCTGCCAGAGAAGGTGAAAGTGTGTATCCAGTTTTGACAATATTGCAAGTGAAGAACACGAGTAGCAGGGTTTCAGCTGCTGAGCAACCATGCTGGCGGAGTCAAAGAACAGGTGTAGCTGGGTTTGCTCTGCTGGGCAACCATGAGGGCAGAGCGGAGAGCCTGACAAAGATTTTGTAGCCAGTCTCTCTCTCTTGTATGTATTGTCTGACAAAGAGACGTTGAAGTTCTATCTCTGCCTTTCAGAAATGAGATGTCTGGACACGATCGAATGTGCACGGACGGTGGTGCATTACCACCATGTGAGTACCGGAAGGATCGCACGGTTCCTGGCCGATGGCGACGGCCGGGGAGGGTGCCTGGACGTTATCCGCGCGCACGTTCCTGAAGAGCTGGACTGTGTGTTTCATTGGGTGTGTTCGACAGCAGCTAGAGCGGATGAACGCGCGCACATTCCTGAAGAGCTGGATTGTGTGTTTCATTGGGTGTGTTCGACAGCAGCTAGAGCGGATGAACGCGCGCACATTCCTGAAGAGCTGGATTGTGTGTTTCATTGGGTGTGTTCGACAGCAGCTAGAGCGGATGAACGAGGTCAAGCCGAGCTGCTAGATTTCGAGTACCCGGCGTCGCCGTTGTGCACCATGAACCTTGCCGACAGGAACCACAATATGTCTCATGATCAGTTGTGACTATCACTGTTTCCAGGCCTGGTACTGGGTCTCAGCCCACTGGCCATCTCACAATACTAACATGGCCTTATCAGAATTTAGGTGCTCCTAAAAAAACAAGAGATTTGCAGTACAAATTAACCACGTGCAAACTAACCACGATCATAATACGGTCCAATACTACTAGCTAGATTCATTTCATTATTTTGGCCCGTTACGAGGCCTAATTGTATCTTCTTTGCTAATGCTTATTTATGTCAGAGTATCAATTTGTCGAGGGACCGGGAATTTTGTGACGGGAGTATCGTATGCAATAGGGAATGTTTGCAACTCAATTACTCAATGCGGCAGTAATTACATTAGAAACTTACAAATCAAGGGATGCTGTTTGAGGAATATAATGCTGTTGTGATTTGCAGCGACAAAATGTGTTTAGACAATGATTCTCTATCGTTAACTGTTGCTCTTTTATGAATATCTGTAGGCTATAGCAAGGAAAGAGATAAATTATTTTAAGAATTATGAGATCACAGGCTTGACTTATTTGTTCCACGCATATCACGCATGATGCCTTGCCATATATATCAGCCTTGATGAAATCCATCCATCCTAGCCTATTTATAACGCATTCAAAACCCAGCACCCCGATCATCTACGTGTGGAAAGAATCATGGAGAGACGAGCCATGACTTCGGTCCTCGCAGCACTGGTCTCCCTCGCCGCCTTGTTCGCCGACGGCGACGCCTGCGATCAGGTCCCGTCCATGTCATGGAACGACGCCTGCCTCAGTTCGTGCAACTTCACGCAGGCCTGGACCAAACTCTGCCAGGACACGCTGTCGTCGTCGAGCGCGCCGGCCACGGCGGAGCTCACCACCTTCGCCCTCATCGCGGCGAACCGGGCCAAGCTCAGGTACGAGGGCACCATCTGCCAGATCAACAAGATGCTCGGGGCCGGGAACCTCCCGAAAGACGAGAGGGTTGTCGTGGACCAGTGCAAGGAGAAGTACCTCGCGGCGCACGGGCTGTTCGCCGGCATCGTCGACCAGCTGTCCGCCTGCGACCTCACGAAGGCGAGGCAGGAGTACCTCGACGCGCAGGTCAGCGTTTGGTCGTGCCAGAACGTTCTGTGGGCGTACCAGAGCCTGCAGATCTACGGCATGGTATCGGCCGATTACGACATGACCATGGTCGCGTATGAACTGGGTGCCCTCATTGTTGGCAAGTAGACGGCAGCGAACGGAACTGCATGTGTATGGTCATAAAATTTTGGCTACCGTTCAGAGTTTTTCTGTGATTTTCTAATTCAGATAACAAGCAAATCAAAAGGTTTTAGCTTGCGTTTGGTTGTCGTCGAGATAGTATGTCCCGAGTACTAACAGACTCGGTCTCTACGTGAAAGCCTATCTGCAAACTACGACCCACGGCCTTATTTATAGCCCATGAAGGACTTAGGCAATTCGAAGAGCACGACCCGGCCCCAGGGTCGGAAAACTCAAGCCGATCTCTCTCAACACTAAAACTGAAACCGTCAACACCGTCTCGACCTCTGAAGGCCAGGATTAGATGACGACAAGACTCGGCTGCTCACCGTGGGTCGGCCACCGCTCCAACGGTCACGACTGACAGTCACAGAGATTTCTGATAACATACAGCAAACAGTAAAGCAATCAAGCTGGAGCAGTAAAGCATTCCAGAAGAACATAAAACAATCTGGCGGGAGGCAAAGTTGCCCGCCGGACGATAAAACCAAACGGTAAAGTAAATTTTGTCCCCTCGAGGTGGACAGAAGGATGAATGGAGGACGCTGACCCCACTCATCAGCGCCAGCAGGCACCAGAGGATCATACCCATCGAAGACCGTGACCCCACCAATCAGGAGGTCATCCGATTCTGTAGGCAACAAGCCACGTAACCCTGTTTGAGCTAAGTAACCACGGTCCAGTCATGTAACCTTGGTTCGGCCAAAGGGGCACCAGGAACGCAAGTGAGACGAGTTAGCCAAGTTAGATTCAAAACATCTCATTGTAATCACATCCACTTAGGTGTGATAAGGTTCTTAAATTGAACCAAGACTTTTTCGCATTGTACTTGTGTTTTTAGTTCATACGATTTGATCTCTCTCACCTCTAGACGTAGGGTATTACGCTTCATCGGCGGCCTGAATCAGGTTAACTTTTGAGTCTTTTTTAAATTAGACCATTCGAATATAAAGAGCGCCCAAACTCTCTCTTTTATTACGTAAATTTTACTGTGCCGGTGGTTAGAATATCGATAGTTAAACCTAAAGTATAATTCAATAAACTGTGACTGAGATAAGTAAGGGACATTTACCCCCACTGGACGCTCACCATTGAAAAGAAAGTGAAAATTAAACCATCCACTGGAATTTGCTGACAATTAAATTTTGAATGAAACTTCCAATTCAAATGTTTCGAATGAACCTCCAATTCAAATGTTTCGAATGAACTTCCAATTTGACGTTGTAATTTTTGCAGACTTTGATTGATCGATGCTGGAAAATAAAGTTTCCATACTTCCCAGCGAGCATTATATCCACCAAAAAAAATGTGTCAGCCAGCAAAATCATTGCTCTCACAATATGTTTGTTAACAAAGACTTTTACTGGTATGGCAAAAAAAAAAAAAAAGGATGGATGTCCCCAATTCAAGACCATTATCCGTACCTGAAGATAAATTACCTTTGTTCTGAAGTGCTTGATGCAATTTATTAAAAACAACAACAACATGAGCATTACATAATTGTGTGCTAGCTCTCAAATTATCAATATTAATATTCATATCCCTCATGGAAAATGCAAAGATCAAAATCGTGTTGTGGAATGTTACCATGCTGGCTCAGGAACAAGATGCATAAATTTCGGTAATATTATCATCCTGAAACATCAAAAACATGGTTTTGCTTCATTATACTATATATACATGATCCGCTGCCTTTTCTACCCTTACTTGTGGGCAACCACAATATTATTTATTTGGGTTTAAAGAGGACCCACCTGGGCAATCAATGTGCTTTAAGAGTTGTGCTGTTCTGATATATCCACATTGGAGCACTTCTGGGAATTCAAAAATGGTCGCACAATTGTGTTTTGGTTTTTTATTAGAGGATTTTTGAAAACAAATCTCGACTCCCTTATAGCACCAATATCACTAACAAATGATTTATTTTTGATTAAATTAAAGCTACAAATGATAATATATCAAACATGAATAAGCCTAAAATACTGTATTAGCATAAGAAAAAGTAGTATATGTTTATAATACTATAACATATGTTTCATTAATCGACATTTAATTCAAGAAAATCAGATACTCCTACTATGTGTAGTTCTGATTTCCCTTTTTTTTATTCGAACCTGACACTTTTGAATTTTGATTGGCATGGTAAGAAGATACGCTTCACAAAAGCACCATTTATATATGACCTTTTAATATATCTATACGATAGATTTGTTAATATGTATATCAGATGACCATATCACTTACAAGTTAGGTCGTTATGGAAAAATCAATGCAAAAGAATCTTCACAAGCTGAAACTTATAAATATGAGTGTTGGTTTTCTATAGAGAGATATAATATTATTTTTTATAATATATAAACAGATTTGATATCTAGAAGATATCATTTGTGAAATCTTCCAGTTAATGAGTTCACAGCTATAAATAAGACCCTCCCTACACTTCAATTCTTACTTCACCATCACTAAGATATCGCATCCCAGTCTCTGGCCAGCAAAGCTAGGAAAACGGACGATCGATCACCAAGCTAGGACAAGCATGAAGAGTGCAGCCATGGCCATTGTTCCCGTACTGTTGGTGGTCCTCCTCTCCATCGCCCTTTTCGCCGCTGGCGACGACTGCAACAACGTACGCACCATGTCGCGGGAGGACGTTCTCAGGAGTGTGAGCTCCCCGGGAACGCAGCGGTACGATCGCAGCGTGACCATGCTCAAGGACACGCCGGACAAGGCGCAGGTCACTGTGTACGCGGACGCGGCGGTGCGGGCTGCCAAGCAGCAGTTCGAGGCCACTGCGGCGACGGCGAAGCGGTGGCGCGCGGATAACTCGTCGACGCTGCCCGCCGAGGTGCGCGCGGCGTACAAGGCCTGCGTCGACCAGTACGACGTCGCGCAGCGGCGCATCGACGCCGTGATCGACGCCTTGAACTCCTGCCGCTTCGTGCGCGCCAACTGGGCGTACAATGAGTCGGACGGGGCTCTGTACAACTGCGAGAGCGATCTGAACTTCAGGGACGAGCTACCGCTGATGAAGCTCGTCGATGCAGACCGTGAGGCGGGCTATGTTGTGAACTCTTTGATCTTCTTTCTGATAGGCGGTGATGCTGTGCTTGTTCCGGCATGAAATAAAATAAGTATTGTTATTTATGGACCGAAATTCTGACTGGAAATTCATAGCGGACCTCCCGTGAAATCAAAAATAGATGGGCAATCGGTATAATGTATGAAAAATTTCCTTATGCAATAAACAAGGCTATATGAAACAACCATATTGATTATGAAACAAGTCTTTAAACAATTGTGTCTGATTCTTTTACTTCTATGAGGCCCTATTTTGGGTAGCACATTGTATAACCTGACAGTAACTATAGATTAAAGATTTAAAGCCCATACGGTTCTGATATAGCCACACTGAAGCACTTCTGGGAATTCAAAAATGATTGCACAATTGTGTTTTTGTTTTTTTATTAGATGATTTATGAAAAAATCTCGTATCCTGTGTAGCACCAATATCACTAACTAATGATTTATTTTGGATTAAATTAAAGCTAAAAATGATGATATCTCAAACATGAACAAGCCTAAAATTCTGTATTAGCATAAGAAAAAAGTAGTACTATATGCTTATAGTACTAGAACATATGTTTCATTAATCAACATTTAATTAAAAAAATCAGATACTATGTGTAGTTCTGATTTCCCTTTTTACTGGAACCTGGCACTTTTGAATTTTGATTGACATGGTAAGAAAGATACAGATCACAAAAGCACCATTAATGACCTTTTTATATCTATCTATACGATAGATTTGTAAAAATATATCAGATGACCAAACCACTTACAAGGTCGTTACGGAAAAATCAATGCAGAAGAATCCCATAAGCTGAAACTTACAGATACAAATGTTGGTTTTTTATAGAGAGATATACTATTAGTTTTTCATAATATATAAATTACAGAAATATCTAGAGGATATCATTTGTAAAATCTACCAGTAATGAGTTCACAGCTATAAATAAGAGCATTCCTACATTTAAAATCTAACTTCACCATCACTAAGATCTCGCATCGATCACAGTCTCCCAACAAAGGAAAAGGGACGATCGATCACCAAGCTAGGACAGACAAAAATGAAGAGGGCAGCCACCATGGCCATTGCTCCTGTGCTGTTGGTGGTCTCCCTCTCCAGCACCCTTTTCGCCGCCGGCGACGACTGCAGCAACGTGCGCACCATGTCGCGGGAGAGCATTATCGAGATGATATGCACCCCGGAAAAGCGGTGGCACGAGCTCTGCAAGCCCATGCTCAAGGACACGTCGGAGAAGGCGGCGGTCACCGTGTACGCAGACACGAACAGTTATGTCATCACAAGATATTAAAGCGCAAGCGTTATCTAATACCTCGTTACGTTACGTCACACTAAAAAATACTAATCATCGAATTAAAATATAACAGTAGATATTAGAAAAGAAAAAAATGATATTAAAAAAAAGAAAAAAATCTTTTTCCTTATCAAAGTAGAAGTGTGCTTCTACTCAGCGAGAGCAGACATAAACAGCCGTGTCGATATAAGAGAAGTTCTTATAAATTTATTTTACTTTTATATCTTATAAATATATGATACAATTAAAGATTTTATATGTTATAAAAATATATATTTAGATACTTTAAATTTTTTTTATCTCTTAAAAATACTCCTTGATTAGATATAGATTCAATATAACTATTTCAAAAGATATAAAAGAAGTTCTTATAAATTTATTTTAGTTCTATGTCTTGCAAGTATATGCTATAATTAAAAACTTTTATATGTTATGAAATTGTATATTTAAATAACTTAAATTAAATTGTTTTATCACCTAAAAATTCTCTTTAATTACTATGAGAACTAAAATTCAATATTTTTCTCGCTTACAACTCCGATTTAAAAAAAAATAGTAGCTTTGGACGCAATGTTTTAATCAAACATTGCCAGTATAAATTAGAAATAATTTTAAATTTATTAAGTCAAAAAATAAAAAATAATTTGTTTTAAAAATACTTTCTTAAAAAGTGTACCGATTTTACTTTTTATTAAATGTTTTATAGATAACAAAAGTCACACTTATGCTTTGAAGACCATGTCGACAACTTTTTTTTTAGACCAGAGTATATATTTATGAAACTTTGTCATTCATATCAAAACAACTATAATTTTATTTGTTAAATAATAAATTTAAAATATACTGATTTAACTAGGTATGCACAATAAAAACATACACGAAAAGCGTGGCAATTCGTCGTGCGTTCTGTCAACCCTCATTGCATCACGCGCCTAAAAAATATTACATGTCAAATTAAAATCTAATGGTGGATATTAGAGAGGACAAAAAATAAATATTAGTAAAGAGAAAAAAATCATTTCTCTGATCAACATAGAAGCATGCTTCTACTCGACGAGAGCAGGCATAAACGGTCGTGGCATCGAAATATATTAAACCACAAGTGTTCTCTGATAGCTCGTTGCGTCACGTTACCTTAAAAAATATTAACCGTCAAATTAAAATATAACAGTGTATATTAGAAAGAAAAAAATAGATATTAAAAAGGAGAAAAATTCTTTCCCCAATCAAAGTAGGAGTTTGCTTCTACTCAGCGGGAACAAGCATAAAAGGTTACGTCGATATAAAAGAAGTTTTTATAAATTTATTATACTTCTATATCTTATAAATATATAGTACAATTAAAGATATTTATATGTTATGTAAATATATATTTAGATACCTTAAATTATTTTATCTTCTAAAAATGTTTTTTATTACTATGCTACAGATTGAATAGAACTATTTTAAAAAATATAAAAGAATTTCTTATAAATTTATTTTACATCTATGTCTTACAAATATATGCTATAATTAAAAACTTTTATATGTTATAAAAATATATATTTAGATAACTTAAATTGTTTTATCTCTTAAAATGCTCTTTGATTGCTGCATGAACTAAGATTCAATTTTTTTTTCTGATTACAACTCCGGTTTAAAAAAATTAGTAGGTTTGTACGCAATGTTTTAATCAAACATTACTAATATAAATTAAAAATAATTTAAAATTTATTAAGTTACAAATTTAAAAATAATTTATTTGAAAAATACTTTTTAAAAATGTACCGATGCTATATTTTATTAAATATTTTATAGATAACAAATGTCACACTTATGGTTTAAACACTATGTCGACAACTTCTTTTCTTTTTTAATCAGATTATATATTTATAAAACTTTATCAACCATATCAAGGCAACTATACTTCTATCTGTTAAATAATAAATTTAAAATATACTGCTTTAACTAACGGTGCAAAACAAAAACATAAACGAAAAGCGAAGTAATTGCCGGACAAATTTTCTAATTTAGATTATAAAAACTGAAAATCTAAATTATAATAAACTCATTTTAACTAAAATTTGATTATGCCTTAAAAAAGAATTTTACCCTTATTAAATACTCCCTCCATCACATGTTATCTGACGTTTTAGGAAAAAACACAGCATCCAAGGCGGCAGTGACATTACCATCCTGCCCTTCCTTGTTCACGGCTAGTACTACTAGTCTCTTTCTTCTTCCTCAGATCTCACGAAGCGGCCACGCAGAGAGAGGGAAGGGCAGAGCAGGGGCGGCGGGGGACGCAGAAGCGGGGGGGCGCCAAGCAAGAGTTGCCTTCCTGTCGTCGCTCCTCGCCCGGTGTTCGCCGTGGCGGAGCTCGCCGGGAGGCGGATAAGGGGCGAAGAAGCCGGAGCTCGTTGCGCGCGCGGGTATGCGGTGGGAACCGGCCGGATGTCGTGCGGAGATGTAGGAGGGGGAGGAGGGGAAGCAGCTCTCCGTGGCCAGCGTCGTCGC
>BCLG01000817.1:99616-139104 GCA_001602295.1 Zoysia matrella
CTTTGTTGCTAGGATTCGTCGGGGGAGGGGCGGAGGGCTGGTGGATCTCGCCGGGATGAAGACGGGGAGGATTTTTTTTTTTTTAATCGGAGAGGAGCGGTCGGTGTGGAAGTTGGGCCTTAGAGTCGAGAATGACTATAACTGGCCAAGCTAAATGGGCCGGCACGGCCTGAGCCGTGCCTGGCCTGACCGCATGCCTGCTGAGCCGACCCGAGCACGATCCATTTAGATCGACCCAGTTAGGCCCGTTTAGCCCGCTCCGCTCGGCTTGACACAGCACGGTCTGTCTGATCCGTTTATTATTTTATTAAAATTTAACATTAAAAAATATATAATTTAATCTATTTATGTTTAAAATTTATATTTTTCTATATTATATAATTAATTTTTTAGTAATATCTTCAAAAAATAAAATTTATTTTTTTCACATGCTTCGAGCCGACTCGGCTCGGCACGCCCGATGGGCTCGAAAGCACGGCTCGGCCTGTGTAAAATCACCAGGATCGTGCCTGGCCTGAGTGGTCGACTCGCGGGCCGGCACGTCTCGGCTCATGAACTAAGCGGGCCGTGTCAGGTCATCTCAGAGTTGGCCCGAGCCCAGTTGAGCCCATGCCTGTTGGCCAGGTATAAGAATGACAGATCTCGTGGGACGAAATTTGAACCCACAGGCGACACTTAGAATGAGACGGAGAGATTATTTAATTATCATGAAAATTACCACTGCTCCTCAACTTGTATTCAAACTTTTATTCGGACTCCTATTTCAGCTCGACTCCTACTCGAACTTGTATATTATACTCCATATCTATATCTCTCACTTTTGACCATACGGGCAGATGTGCTATCGTATTTGAGTTTGTATCATATGATGAGAAGGATACGAAGCAACCGCTTTTTAAAAAAAAACAAAGGGCAAATAGGTCATAAAAAACTAGATATTTAATATTTTTATTATCTGGTCTTCAAACATGTCTAATACATTATATTTATAAAATATATTATATAAACTATTTCTATAATCTAAAAATATAATAATCGCTGCTAGTTTCGAACCGAACAAAAACCAAATCGATTTTCTTGGTTTAAACAAACCGGTCTGGCTCCGCTCGGTTCCTTCATTCATAGGTTCTATGAGTTTCTACTCGAACGTGCCTCTATTCTACTACCACTGTCCTTAATTTTTTCATATCTTTAACTTTTAAATATTATATTTAACTCTTCATCTTCTTCAAAAAATTTAAAAATATCAATTATTTTATTATAAATAGTTTTATTATAAGAGATGTTTTACAGATAACTAATTGTTTTTATATTTTAAAAAATTATATAAAATGAATAATTAAATATGGTGTAAAAAAAAGGTCTCGAGAATTTAGTAACGGAGGAGCAAATTTGATGGCCTTTTTCCCCTTGCGTACACTGCGAACCTCGACGCCCCGTTGCACTGCTGTTGCAGTGTCTTTGTTGGGCCGTCGTTAAGTAGAGGGGCCTGAACTCCCTTGGTATGGCGTTTGTGGGTGCCGGGTTGGGCCGGTTCCGCGAGACAAGCCCGGCCTGGCTGCGGACATTGGAATGGGGAAGAACATGGGCCGCGAGTGACGAATGACATGGGCCGTTTTCGCGGTGCTAGTGGGTTGCTCTGTCGCTGCTTGGTGAGGAGGTGGTGGCGGTGTCGTCGTTGACCGACAAATAACAAGCCGGTCGCGAATGGGCAGCAAAAATCCTCGTGAACCACGGACGACACATGGTCGCCTCCCTGTCTCTCTCTCTCTGCTTCTTCCAGGCACCAACCCCACCGACGTGAGTCCGCCGCCGCCTAACGTGGGCGGGTGGGCGCCGGACGATTCGGCGGCTCGGTGGGGCTCCTCCCTTTTTCTTCCTTGCCGCGGACGTCAAACCATGCGGACGCTGACTGACCAGCTGGGCTTCGGATTCGCCGTCGCCTCGCTGTCCGCTCTGCTCACACCGACACGCCGAGAACCAGCTTCGTTCGCCTGTCTTCCCCGATGCGCGGGAATATTCACTGGCTTCGTCGCTCCCTTCTTCTTGGGACAAAAGCCATGGAACGGGAGGAAAAGTTCCTCGTTCCTGCCGTTACGTCGAAGATTCCACTTGCCCGCGGTACGGCCGCCCTGCCCGTGGCTTTCGTCACCAGCGTACGATCTCAAACCTCGCAGCGGCGGCTGGCGCACCATCCTCACCGGCGCCACGCGACGCGACGCACCGCCGCCCAATGGTGGCGAGGACCGAGGAGGCGCATGTGACGTGACACCCAACCGTAGCTGGTGCGCTTTAGCATGCCGACCACGTGGTCTCCCGCCTCCGCGTAGCCGTCCCGCGCGGCACCAGAACAAACCAGGCGTCCACGTCCGGCGGGCGGACCCAGGGGGCCAGTCGCCGCCCGACAGCGAAGCGCGGATTCGTTCGCCTCCCGGAACGAAGAGAGCGAGGAAAAAGCGAAGCTACGGTGTGCTGCAAGTCGCGGTGGTATAAAACGACGCGTCTCCTTTTCCGCTGGACACGCCATCTTTCTCCGAGCTTCTGGCTGGTTTCGCTCGCTGTCCCGTGACTCCCGTCCGAGATCACCGGAGGCCGGAGCAACAGAGGAGGAACAGGGGAGGGAGAGGGAAGCCATGAGGTGGGCGGCGTTCTTGTCCGGCAACCGCGGCGGCGTCTCCAACCTCGTCCTCGTCGTCGCCGCAGCAAGGTGCGTTCTCGCCGATCCGCCCCCATCATCTCATTCTTTGCTCTGCTTGCTCACCTCCTCCTTTGTTTCCCTTCACGTTTCTCCCCTGCCCTGCCCCTTAGTTCCGCCTCAGAGATGGGGGTAAAAAAAAACGGTCTCTTTTTAGTTTTATTCTGCGCTCCACTCCGCCGTCGCCTTCTCCGCGGCCTTCGCGGGGCTCGGGAGAGCCGGCGTAAATTCTCGCGGCCTCGCCGCCGTTGCCCTGCCGCAGGATCACAAGCAATTCCGCCTTTCTGCTCCGTTTTTCTCCCTCTCTCGATCCGAATTTCGGGAGATCAGGAACGTCCCTTGCGATCGACCAGCGCCTTCGTGTCCGACTTCCGATCTCCCCAGATCTCGGCCTCAGCACCTGCTCCGCGATCGGTGGACGGCTAGTCATCATAGGCGGCGCATCATAGAAAACTCCAAGATTTCGCCCTACCAAGCATCTCTTTTGATTCTTTATTGAGCTGCTGGCGTCTCTTTCTAGGACGTTACTAGAAGAACCTCAATTACTTAATGAACTAGTAGTGTTTCTCTGCCACCTAATTCATTAATCTGAGTTGTCCTCAGCAGGCTGTGTTGGACTCTGCGTATGAATATTCCACGGTGGTCCATGTGACCAAGAAGAAAAAATTCCTTCATTTCTTGATTGTTTACTGCGTACTGTATGCTTATTGTTCTTTACGAAGCTTAATTAAATGCAAGGTCATTGTGCTGTTATACTATGAACTATTTCTTTTTTAAATAGTTGTAAGTTGGAGGCTTGGAACCGTGGCCAACTGGCATCGTATCACCTTAAGATGCTACAGACAACTTCTGGAACGTGGAATCCATATTTTTTTTATATTGGTTAAATTATACTAGTATAGTGCTATTTCCTTGTCTTCAGAATCTTTCCTTCTCTTCAGAATCTGATGGCAAGAATACCTCTACGTCAATTTCATATTTTGACTTTTGACTGTAATAAGAAAGAACAGAATGTGAAACTGTACTACTCCTAAGAAAGAATAAAATGTGAAATGCTCCAGCTTTCCTATTTGCCTCTCTTCATGTCCAAAGCATCAGATAATGTATTAACCGTTCATCAATTGCTGATGATGCAGTAGCGGAGGCCTTGTCGCATATGCGGACTCGAGGCCAGATGATGCTCTTGAGAAGCCCCAGCTTCCGCCGAGGAAGAAAGTTGTTGTTCTCGGGACCGGCTGGGGTGGCACCACGTTCCTAAGGAATCTCGACAGCAAACAGTATGATGTGCAGGTCATATCGCCTCGGAACTACTTTGCGTTCACGCCGCTGCTCCCAAGTGTCACTTCTGGAACAGTTGAGCCAAGGAGCATTGTTGAGCCTATCCGTAGGATATTGGCAAAGGTATGATGATCTTCTAAATATTTCTTTCTTGATGATACAATAAACTGGTGCATGCTTTCATGACAAATTGGCCGCATTTAAACGACATGTCATGTTTGAATTGTTCTCACAAAATTAGCATTACGAGCTCTCAAATCAAAATTCAAAACCTGAGTTACTTCCGATGGATTAAAAGTTCTGTTGTTATCTCTTATGCCTGGCAGAAAGGTGGAGAAGTCAAGTTTTGGGAAGCAGAATGCTTCAAGATCGATCCGGAAAATAAAAAGATTCATTGCCGCTCAAATATTGGGACAAATCTTGATGGTAATGGCGAGTTCTTGGTTGACTATGACTATCTTGTGGTAGCAGTAGGAGCAAGGACGAATACGTTCAATACCCCTGGTGTGGTCGAAAATTGCCACTTTTTGAAGGTAACCTTGCATTATGAGTTCACGACATGAGTTGTGTAATTTTTTGGTCTGCTAGCTTGCACAGAGTGCATTGCCTCTTTGTATATACTCTTTTCTAAGAAAATGAACCTTATGTGGTTTTCTTAAATAATAAAAAGATTGCTTCATTTTCATTGTTTATGTACTTCAAGATGTTTTTTTTTTGTGCTCATATTATCCATATATAATCGCAGGAAGTCGAGGATGCTCAAAAGATCCGACGGAGTGTGATGGACTGCTTTGAGAGAGCAAGCCTTCCTTACTTGGACGAGGAACAGAGGAAGAAGAATCTTCATTTTGTCGTTGTGGGTGGTGGACCTACTGGTGTGGAGTTTGCGGCATCATTGCATGACTTCGTTACTGAAGATTTATCCAAGCTTTATCCTTCTGTTCAGCACCTTGTCAAGATATCATTGGTCGAAGCTGCAGATCACATACTGACCATGTAAGCCTAAGCCATATCCATATGGTTATCTTACAGTTTCTGCCTACTGATAACCCCCTCTTTTTTCTTGGTTGCAACGCCAAGTTTGTTCCAAGTAATCAGTAACCTCGTGCAATAATGGTAGTTCCTAGATTAATTGATCATCTGCCTTTTTTAAAGGTTTGATAAGAGGATAACAAACTTTGCTGAGGATAAGTTCGGAAGGGATGGCATTGATGTGAAAACTGGATATAAAGTTGTGAAGGTTTCTAAGGATGCTATTACCATGCAAAATCCAGTCGTTGGAGACATCTCAATCCCTTATGGAATGGCTGTCTGGTCCACTGGTATAGGAACTCGTCCATTCATTGTAGAGTTTATGAAACAAATTGGTCAGGTAAATATAGTTGCAGTGGTTATTCATTATTCTTCTGCAGTTAGGTTAGATGACTTATCATGTGTTAACATATACAGGGCAACCGACGTGTCTTAGCCACTGACGAATGGCTAAGGGTCCTTGAATGTGATGGTGTTTATGCGATAGGTGACTGTGCTACAATAAACCAAAGGAAAGTTATGGTATGTAACACTGCCACTGCAGTCTTGTATACTAACAAATCCATATGCTGATATACGAATTTCCACAATTCTCATTTGATAGATACGCTCAGAAAAAAAAAGGAACAACAGGAGTTCCCATGAATGATAATAGTTCACTTTTTGTATGTGACCTATTGTTGATACTTCGCGAGGAAACTTGAATTACTCCTAGCATATTGCTGCAAAATAGGATGCAAGTCGAGGACGAGTGACTTTTATTACTATGATATTTGCGTTTAGGAATTTATATGTTATCGGTGTGTAATGCTTGCAGGAAGACATTTCAGAAATATTCAGAGTTGCAGATAAAGATAAGTCTGGAACCTTGACCGTCAAAGAAATTCACAACATATTGGATGATATCTTTGTGAGATATCCTCAAGTGCAACTTTACCTTAAGAGCAAGCAAATGAATGATATTGCTGATTTATTAAGGACTGCCAAAGGAGATGCTGAAAAGGAATCTATGGAGCTGAATATTGAGGAATTCAAGAAGGCTCTTTCGCTTGTGGATTCGCAAGTCAAATTTCTACCTGCAACTGCTCAGGTGGTTTTCTATATTCAAAATTTGAACTTTATCACCAATACCAAAAAGAACTAATGGGACTATGAAACAGAGTTCTTTGAGTACTGATTATCTTGATTCTCTCTGTCAGGTTGCTTCTCAGCAAGGGCAATACCTTGCCAGGTGCTTTAACAAGATGAAAGATGCTGAAGAAAATCCTGAAGGTCCTATCCGCATTAGGGGTGAAGGCCGTCATCGCTTCCGTCCCTTCAGGTTTTTAACCTTTCCCATCATCGCTTTGCATTTTGTTTCTCTTGTTGGCTGATTCCAGTTCTTGATCCTGACTCTGATCAGTATGTGCTGTTGGTTGTTGCATGGTTCACTGCAACTAGCTTTTTTTTTTCTCGAATGCGTAGGAGACACTGCAACTAGCTGATCAGGCAATATAGGATATCTAGTTGAATCTAGTCTATATTTGAAAGAGGCAGTTAAAAAAAACAGTTGAGATACATTATTGGTAAAAAAAACAATTGAGATATCTAGTTGAATCTAGTCTATATTTTGCCTTTTTCTTTTCGGCATCTGATGCTATCACTTTGCTGTCTTTCAGGTATAGGCATCTTGGCCAATTCGCGCCACTAGGAGGAGAGCAAACTGCTGCACAGCTCCCCGGAGACTGGATCTCCATTGGCCACAGTTCACAGTGGCTCTGGTACTCCGTCTACGCAACGTAAGTGTTTTTCTTTTCGTTATGACAAAGTAGACTGTGCTTCCATTCTTTTATAATCATGATTCATTACTATTGTGCCCTTTCTTATATGTTTCGTAAATTCAGCAAACAAATAAGCTGGCGCACAAGGGCCTTGGTGATATCTGACTGGACGCGTCGCTTTATCTTCGGAAGAGACTCAAGTTGCATATAGTTGAGGAAAGATTTTGTCATGAATTCGGATGTTTAAGGCCAGTAGGAAACCTCCCACTGATTTTGTTTCTCGGATAAATTCTTTTTTGTTGTTGTAAAAAGGGAAGAATAAGAGTTCCCTCGCACTTGCATAGTGGGCCACGGACAAATTCCTTTGTGTTACTCCGTATTTTGGAGAGTTGTACTATTTGCGGCAAGAACAGACCCAGATTCTTTAATAATTCTTTTACCACTAAAATGGCTGAAAAGACGCCAGTTCTGGGCCTAATAGTGTTCTGTGAATTTTTTTTTTTATCCATCGCAATGGTGGTCCAGTGGGTTCTTGTTAGTGGTGATTCAGGACTGGTATGAGACACACTAAAATGGCATGAATTCATGGCTCTTCTGCATCCACTTTGTTTGAAATTACTGGGTTGGGAATAGTTTAGGGGCTGTGAATTTTGTTCAGTTTGGGTTTTGGGAGGCTTCATTTTGAAAAGTGTAGGTGGCTTTAGGTGAGGCTGTTTGACATTCTGAAACACAGCCACCAGTATTGGGGCAGACAGTCCCCCCTCAAACACGGGAAAGGCGACGACTTTGATATCGAAACAAAAAAAACGATTCATCCAGAAAAATATTCAGAATGATGTAAACCTTTAAACTTCAGCACCTCAAAACGTTAAAGATTATTTCGTAAAAAACTATACAGTAATCGAACAAACAAAATAACACGGTGAAATTTTCAGGCCACCGTACACACAAATGAATCCAATTGCATCCGAAGAGACCAAAGATTATGAAAAGGAAAAAGAGGGTGATGTTGCACAATTTCTTCGGAATAATCTAGTTTATGAAAATTTAAAGAATACTAAAGATAAGCAGCAACTTGATTCCTTTCAGGTTTAAAAGTCAGAAGTTACGATTGTATCTGTCTGCCTATGAAACGGAAACAAATGCTTAACAAATCTTTAGTATAATTCCCAGAAAGCAACAGCTTGTCCAAACCAAAAAGGACTAAACTATATTCCATTATTATCCACCGGCTGGGTTGGCGGGTTAGGTACTGGTGGACTTGTACCTAATTCTTCCAGCTCAAACGTTGCATTTATACAGATCATATGAACAGAGGAACCAGAACAATTATATCAGGACAGATCACACATCGAAATAAAGGTAGAAGGAGAACAAACGGACGTGAGAATCAGATGCCTGGAGCCCAGAATGTTACATGTGCACAGGGACCTATGGTTGACAAGTCATGGACATAAACCAAAGCTACGAAGAGAAGATTCCTTGGATAATTGGTACTAAGCTGATTTAACATAATTTTCCAGCTTGCAATATGATGAGTTGCACAAGCAAGTGGATCAAAGAATTGGAGTAACATGATTGGAGAACTTTGATTGATCATCTTGCTTGATGATTGCCTTTTGATATTGCATTACACTTTCAATATTGATCAGACAAATGCTCGTGAATGTATCCCTTTCACGTGTTCGAGTCCACAATAACCACGTACATGACTCGAACAGAAGATAACATTAGCACGCAGTGACCAATTATCTACAAACAGATGCAGGAAAGAAGTGCAATACCAAGCTCAAGTCCTAACTACATAAAGCCTCGTTCTTGTCACCAGCCAAACCCTTACAAAAAGCTCCAAAAACCCTTGAACAAATGGACCGCGAAGGACTTGCACCTGCAGAATGGTATTTTCAAGCCACCAATGGTTTGCAGGGTTTACAGTACCGCGCCTACACTGAATCAACCATTTCGACCTGCTGACGAGCAAGGTATCTCTCTCTCCGTTCCTTCTGAAGTATAAGTAGAAAACGAAATAAGATTGAGATCACATGAGGCACAGTTACATAAGAAGCATCAGTAACAGACTGGGCACTGTCATTGAAAACCACTGTACAGTGATCTTACCCATTCATCAATCACAAGGCCTTCACCAACAATGCGGGGGCCGCTATCCTCTGGAGGTTTCTTACGTGCCTCAAGGGCAGCTTCTGCTTCAGCAAGCTGGCGCTTGAGTTTGTCCATTTGCTTCAAAAATAATATTGAAGTGTGTAAGCGCAGATTGCTATTTTCAAAAATTTGCACTGTGGCAAGAAGTTGAAAGAAATAAGAGTTTGGATCAGACTTACAGGGCTCGGTCGCTCAGCGTCCAGGAAAACTACCCGCAAAATTTGCTCAACCGTAACCTGGTCCTTCTGCTCATCAAACTGCAACATAAGGTTAATATGTCAGCTCACTCAAAGATTTACTTACTATTGAGAAGAGTGCGTGGAGATTTCCAACAATTAAACTGAATATGCTGAGCCTGCCAGGAATGCTAGGGAGAGAGCATTACCAATTCAGGAACATACTCCATAGGCCCTTTTACTTTCAGACTAACAATCTTGAATTTAACCTTGCATTTCTGATCCAGCGGTTTCTCATTATTCTCTGGATGCTCCACAAACTTGAACACTAGCATACAAATAAAAGAAAATGCAAGGTCAGGTCAGTATGATTGGTGAAATATTCAGGTCATCAATTATATTCAAGTTTCACCTTGCATTACCTGTTGCTATGATGCTTTCGCCTGGAGCAAGTATGCCACCGGGAGGTCTCATGAAGCAACTCTTTGGTGCTGTCGTTTGGAACTGTAAAAAAATCCCTAAATTAGCCTTTTGCGGATATATAATGTGCAGCGGAAGGTCTGAATCATTCTACAACTTGCAGACTCGCAGTAGTGGGCTAAGGTACCCTGAAACAAATCGCTTGCAAAGTTGGAAACCAGAAACACCGGAATCGACCCATAAGAGAATAAACTTGCATGGCCAGCAAAGAGGAACTAGTTCGTTACCTTGAAGGCCACATGGGACTTGCTGATGTTCTTGATCTTCACCGCGCTCCGGACTTGCTTCCCAGGTTCATCTTTACCAATCAAAATTAGAGGCAACAATTAGGGGAAAAAAAATTGAATGAATGAATATGTTCTGTTGTAACATCGGTTTAATCTTCCTGTACTACAGAAAATTATTTATAAAAAACTGTTAAAACAGAAACGAAAACAGGAATTTTCACATGATACGAGGTGGAGGGAAATCCGAATAACAATAAAAACGAAGAAATGCCTCGATAGAACAATCGAATCGAGAACTCGAGTTGCGAGCGAGCAAAGGAGAGGCAGCTTGAGTTCAAACCATAATAAGGAGCGGTTGAAGTTTGAACCGATTGAAAGGACCCGCCTTTTCCGAGGACCAGCAGGAATCAACCAAGAAATCAATCAATAACTACTACTACTCCAGCAAAAACAAGAGCAAGAAGAGCAAGAAGAGAAAAGCTTCGGTGCTGCGTGTGTGCAGTACATGGGAAGTAGAGCTTGGTGGGCGGGTCGAGCCGTAGGCGGCGCCGGGTGGGCAGCAGCGCCCGGATCACTTTGACGCCGCCGCCGGACCCGGACGGCGTGCGGGCGCCGTCGCTCTCGGCGGCCGGCGGCGTGGACGCGGTCCCCCAGAGCGGCATGTGGCAGAGCCCTCGACGCCTGGGCGGTTCGCCGCCGTGTACCTCGGGCGCCGCAGAGCGTACGGTCGCGGGCGCTTGGCTTGCTTCTTGATATGAGAGGAAGGAAGAAGAAAAATGATTGGAATTGGGATGGAGGGGGAGGAAGCTGCTGCGGCTGTGGAAATGTCAATTCGAGCGCGATGAAGATGATGATGATGAACTGGGCTCTCTGTCTCTCTTTATATGCTTGATTGGTGAATGAGCAGTGGGCCCAATCTCTCTCCCCTCTGTCCTGTGCGGTTATGTTTGCTGATTTGGCATGATTGCCAACCGTGACGGCCTCTTTGGAGTGCGGGAAAAAAAATTTAAATCTTGTGGTTTTTTTTTTTATAAAATTGAACTGATTTTTATAAATTTTTTGTATAATTTTTATAAATTTTTTGCGTTTCAAAGAGTAGTTAAAGAGTAGTTGGTATAGTAAAAGTAGTTGGTATAGTAGTGGAGTGCTTCCACTTTAGCCTCTGGTTTGTTTACCTTCTACAACCATTTCGAATTAAGCTATTCTTTATAAGAAACTATTACACCCAAATTATAACAAGCTATATAGCTCCTTGCTAGTACGATTTTACATCACTTTGAAAGAATATTGGCATATATTTACGATGTCGAACTCATCTGTGTGCTTTAAAATTTGTCCAGATAAAATAACCCACAATTTTACGTAACAGATTAATAAATTGAAATGCATAGATGAACCGCACGCAATGGCATCATTGTTCATTTTCTAAGCATCAAACGTTATATATTGGACATGAGAAGAAAAAATAAAACGAATCTTAGGTCTATTCGGACGATACGATCTACTCCATCCCACAATGGCCTGGATCTCAATCCGATCAACAAGTCCATAGTTTGCTTTTCTCGCGTGCAGCCTTTTTCGATCGTATCCGTTTAGTTGACTTCACTGACCTGAAAAAACAGGAGAGCAAACCTTTTTTAAGGTTTTGGTGTACCAGGCCTTTGAGGAGCAACTTGATTTACCGTGGTGGATGATGTTCTAATTAATTAGTTTGACCCAGCGTATCGCATATTATTTTTAACAATATTAGGACATGTCGTGGGCCCATGGCTCCCATCTTTGTCCTGAGAATGGGAGGGAAGACGACGAGGCTACAAGGGAGCTGCACAAGTCAATGGATGGTAATGGGGGCCGGAGCTGCCCCGTCATCGATCAGACAGCGGCGTCGCGCTCTGTTGGCGCTTTGCGCGGCGGCAGCCAAGCTCCATCGTCAACCAGCAGCTGCTATAAAATCAAGCCTGTGAACAGGCTACTGATAATTAAGCCTGTACTGCTTAACTGTAGATCCAGCGAATTAGCAGTAGCGACAAGCACGGGATCAGCGACAAGGAGTCACGAGCGCTGTATAACGACGAGGCCACACCGCTGCAGAAAGTCGTCGTTCCTGTGGTGTGGAACTGACGTGTTCTTCAGGAAACTGCAATTTATTGCAGCGCTTCCGATGTGGGTGCGTTTGTGTTTGCTTCAACTTAACTTCACTGCGGCGGCCGCCGTCAGCGAATTATCTTAGGACTACGGTAGCTGTAAATGTAGGCATGTAGCTAGTTAAGATTAACTCAACTCCGGGGCAGCACATCCGTCCGTGTGCAATTTTTCTTTTACCGCCTACGAGAGGATTTTTTTTTTTTGATAAATTTCATATATTTTGATATAATTTAATTTATTATTAGAGTTATTTGAATCACAATTTAAAATTTACATATTCAAATAATTTTTTTTAAAAAGACAAACAATTAAAGTTGAATTTAAAAATCAACAACAACATCAATTAAACAAGTCAATGGTCACAACTGCTGAAAATTTCCACTTTTGATCTCAGGAAGAAGACTAAAAAAACGTGTTTGAATAGACTATTCCAAAGACTGAGTGTTGACGTCGGAGACAGAGAGTACCGTATGAACGGTCTGTTTAACTGAAGCTCTGCAATTTAAACGGAGCCTGGAACACAGCAGTACTCCACCGCGTCGCTCGCGGTCTCCGTACGTTCACGTGCAAATGGAATTCGTCGTGCCGATTCATCAGACAAGAACAGCTGACGCTGCAGATGAGTCAATGGATGGACTCGGGCGATCGTTTCCCTTTGTCTTCGCTCTGAACAAGAGAACAAAGGGACCATTCCAAACAAAATCTTGCCCTCTGTTCGTACGTCGTGCGTTGATTCACGCAAAAGAGAGTGTGCGATGCGAAACATTGGGCCCATAAGATTCAGCGAGCTGCTGGGCTTTCTGCCCATGCTCGTAACGGAGACTCCACTTGGGGCCTCCGTCTGCTTCCGGCCCACCGTACAGCGACGAGGTGTTGCGCCGAGAAATATTGTGTCCCTAAATAGCCTGCCAAATTAAGTGATTGACTAAAGGCCTCCCTAGCTAGCCCAGCACAGTCAGTTCCTTCTCTTCTGGGGCTTTCTCGCAACGTACTACTGCTCCAGCGTAATTTCTTCCCCTAACTGTATTTAACTGATTTATTTATTTATTTTGACTTTGGCGCCGATTGATCTGACATCAAAGCTAACTTACAGCCCAAGTTTAATCAGCAGCCTACCGCTACAGCACCCCTTAGATAATCTCTTTAAGCATTAGACCATATAAATTATATGAAAAAGCTCGTTAAGATGTTTAATGAAGGAATCAACACTCCTCGAAGAGCTGCATTATAGATCCGCCCTTGTGCGAATGGAAGCGCACACATCTTTCCTTCTTGTTTGCGTTGGTAAACCAGCCACGTTTGACTCGACGACTTGGCTGGGCTCTCCTCGATGTGCTTGCATCGATCAGAAGATACTTTCGGCAATCTCAGCTAACGACGACTTCTCCTACCTATACCTCTCGGGTTCTTCTATTTTTCCCCCATTGAAAAAGGGGCCTTCTCTTTTCGGTCTTCAAGGCGGAAAGCAGAGTTGGAAACGGCAATTGACCACGCTGCGAAAATTAGTTTGCTCGTGTGTACGTACGTGGGTGTGGCAAAGTGCTTGTTGCTAACTACTTAGAGATCAAGGTTTTTAATTTGTGGTTCGGCCCACGCCTCAAAAAATCTTTTAAATGAACTAAAATTTTATTCTATTTATACATATTAATCATCTAAATATATTAGAGAGATGACCCACAACTACTCAACGGGTACCCATTTACGTCTCTATAACTACTCGAAGCCACAGAAGTCTAGCTACGAAGGAGCACTGACCTTGATCAAACGTGAGATGGCTTCACTTTGATCGCTCAGCTCAGAAAAATGTCGAACCGGACAACAGTGTAACGACTGAAGCTGCATTCTGCTGCCGCTGCTGCTTCAGAGGTTCGCCCAAGCAGCAGCTGGTCAGAGAGAGAGAGAGAGAGAGAGATGTCTCCAGGTGACGAGAGGCTGCCGAAGTCGAACGCAAAGTGCACCTGCCGAAACCAGCCGGCACCAGCAGTGGTCGATGGTGAACACGCCATCGTGATCGAACAAGATAATAAAATTCAAAAAAAAAATGGATTTCTCCTCCTCTGCGAAAAAAAAAATCCTGGAACGTATTAGAAATTTACAAGTTTGTTAGCACTGCAGCTGCTATGGAGAGGCTGGCGCCATAACCTTTTGACTGTATTAGAAATTTACAAGTTTGTTAGCACTGCAGCTGCTGGTCAAATAAAACGTGAACCATAGAAAAATGTGTATGAAGCAAAAGAAAAGAAACCAAAAAAGGAAGAACAAAACTAGCTTATCGCGCCGGTGTAAACATATGCACCTAAGTTAATCTCCGAGCATCTTTAATTCAAAAAATAATAGTAATTAGTTTCTTCAAAAGTGATGGGAGTTTATAAAACTTAGTTATCTTTTACTCACTTTGTCTCAAAATAAGTGATGTTTTTGATTTTTTAAAATATTCATCTTATTCAGTAAATTTACGAAAATATAAAAAATAAACAAGCTAAGCTTAAATTACTTCTAATAATAAATAATTTGACAATCAAATAAATAATATTTTCACAAACTTTTTGAATAATACGAGTGGTCAAAGGTAAATGTTCTGAAAATCTAAAAAGACATTTATTTTAGGATGGAGGGAGGAAAAAAACTAGATAGGTTTGGATGGTAACCTTATGCTAGCTAGGAGTAGCTAATTTTACACCCCCTATGTACCACATGGACGGATGACCATGTATACTTTATGAGAACCCGAATATGTGCACGCCGTCAACTGAGCCAAATTAAAGATACGTTCTCGCAAAAGGAAGGAAAAAAAAAAGCAGCTAGTAAAAGGGAAGACTGCGTAGCTCTTCGGGCGCGCGAGTGGCACGGTGTTGACGAAGACCAGCTACCACGACAGCGACGTTATTCCTTGGTCACGGGTCGTACGGTTTATTTTCCCTCCGTTGAACAAGGGACAGCCAGATGATCAAGAGATCATCGATCAAAAAGGCATGCATGTTAGTGTTGGCCTTTTCTTGGATATTGTAATATATTACCACGAACTGTTTGTGTACTACCAACTTTAACGTAAGCTCTGACCACATGCTTACATGACCACGATCAAGTTAGTTTAATCGGTAAACTAAGATCTTGACATCGAAGCGGATCGAATCAGAGTTAACTTTGCATATATAAGGCTAGCTTGCATGTGGAAGTGAACAGGGTCAAACGCCGCAATCGTTCCAGCGTTGTCCCAGCAAAGATGCATGTGATCTTGCGTACGTAACTAGTAACAAGCATATGCTTTGGGATATTTACTGTGGGGATCAAGTCACTACTTGACTGGTTCAACGATCAACGGTGGAAGTTACAGTCTAATGCACCGGAGTATTCCGTTCGTCTTTAAATTATTATCGTCAAAAAAACAATTCTAGTTTAGATTGAACTGACTTATTGTCCTAGCTAATAAAAGAAATTTAAAAGTGAACGGAGGAAAAATTAAATTAGTATGTAACATAGATCGAGTTTAATTAATTCAGAGATCAACGATGATGGATGGTCTTTATAGTTAAAATTTACAAAGAGCATCTGTCGACCTGGTCATTCCTGTCTACAGTACTAAGCGTGAAGATTATAAACGTTTCCCCTCATCAAATCGTGATTTAACATTGAATGGTTGATATGATGGCCTGGTTCGATATATATAGTGCAACTGTGCATGTAGACGTGCATGACATTTCAGTCTAATTAACCGTTCTCAAAAGTTAAACGAGTGGCAAAAACAACACATAACTTAGGTTAGTAATTAAGATTTCGGTGCTAGGCGATGTGCCAGCCGGTGACAAACTGGTGACGTCGTCGTGACAGTTTGGTGATTCATCGGTCGCAAGAGGCTGTACAGGGTGAGTGCACGTTCAGTCTGTGTATGTGAGCATATGTAGTTTTTTAAGCAAAATAAATATGGCGTGTAAATTAAGCCAAACCAATGGAAAAACAGAGTTCCCACCGCGTGGCAATAGAGGTTAATTAGGCAGGTACCACTATTACTGAAGTAGTACTAGTTTATTAGCAACGGCATTGTCGGATTTTCGTCAAATTGGCTCGTGTATATCTAACTGCCATCTCAAACTCATGTACTCCCTCCGTTAATTCTTTAATTGATGCTGTCATTGATTTTTAAATTCAACTTTGATTATTTGTCTTATTCAAAAAATTTGTTTCAATGTATAAAATTTTAAGTTGTTATTCAAATAACTCTAATGATAAATCAAATTATATCAAAAGATATGAAATTTATCAAAAAATTTTGAATAAGACAAATGGTCAAAGTTGAGTTTAAAAATCAACGACGACATCAATTAAAGAACGGAGAGAGTAGTTGCTATAACATGCTTGCAACTATACTTTGTTCTGTAAATGTTGACGTTTCAGACAACCAAAATAGTTTGCACTTAGTTGCTTTTTTGCCGTCCTGAACGTCAATTTTTTTATGAATGGTGTATGTTCGTATGGTGCACTATGTTTATTGAAAACATAAAGTAAGTTTCAGCTACTCAAGTCAGTCGGTCAGATCATTAGTCGCTAGACAACAGGGATATACGTCCTGTTGTGCAGTTTGTGCTAATTAAACAAGCAATGGATGATGCTTCATTGTTAACATCTCTGGATCCAGCATGGAGTTGTTTATGCACACGCATGGATCATGCATGCAAAAATATTGCCAAAACAGTCTTCAAAATTATTTGACTTCTATTTTCTTCATAAATTTTTATTTAAAAGTGACTTATGTATAATTTTTTGAAAGAATTTTTAAAGAGAAATCTACTCATATAGTTTTCACATTTTTAAACTTAACCATTTTAAAATTATTTGTAATGCATGGTTTCAATGTTTGACTCATCTAAAACGTCAAAGAATAATAGTCCTGGATAAGTCTTAACGGGTTCAAACGGTCCAACTAACGCAAATCGCGATCGAGCCCGGAACCCGGCACGCGTTTCCACGCCCACGCGCCGAGCTAGCGTTGTTCCTTCCACGGCACTGGCTAGAAGAAGCGGTGACGCGACGACGCCACGGAGCCGATCGACGACGACGACGACCTCGTACGGCCTCTTGCCTCCACCTACCCGGCTTGCTTTACCGGTTAAACGCCCACCTCGCCACGGCGCCGCTTCCCCCTTCTCTCTGCCCTCGCGTCGATGGCTATATATATAGCTGCCTCGTCCATCTCTCCTCATCACACCACAGACAACTACTCCCAGCTGCAGAGCCTTCTCTCTCACCGCCATTGGAGAGCGAGCTCCAGCTGCTGAGTCCCAAAAGCCGTAGATCAATAAGCTCCATCAAGCTCAAGCTTGCTTGCTTCTTGCATCCAAGCGAGAAATAACCCGTTCAAGTGATTATCAACCTACGTCGATAACATGGGTAGCCTGGACACCACCCCAGCCGCCTTCGCCTCGTTCGACGACGGGTTCCAGCCCCTGAACCCGGAGGACGTGCGCTCGTACCTGCACAAGTCGGTCGACTTCATCTACGACTACTACAAGTCGGTGGAATCCCTCCCGGTGCTGCCGGGCGTGGAGCCGGGGTACCTGCTGCGGCTGCTGCAGTCAGCGCCGCCGACGTCGTCCGCGCCGTTCGACATCGCGATGAAGGAGCTCCGCGAGGCGGTGGTCCCGGGGATGACGCACTGGGCCAGCCCCAATTTCTTCGCGTTCTTCCCGTCCACCAACAGCGCGGCGGCCATCGCGGGGGAGCTCATCGCCTCGGCCATGAACACCGTCGGGTTCACGTGGCAGGCGTCGCCGGCCGCCACAGAGATGGAGGTGCTCGCGCTCGACTGGCTCGCGCAGCTCCTGCGTCTGCCGACGAGTTTCATGAACCGGACCAGCGCGGGGCGCGGGACGGGCGGGGGCGTCATCCTCGGCACCACCAGCGAGGCAATGCTGGTCACGCTCGTCGCCGCGCGTGACGCCGCGCTGCGAAGGATCGGGTCCGACGGCGTCGCCGGAATCACGCGGCTCACCGTGTACGCGGCGGACCAGACGCACTCCACGTTCTTCAAGGCGTGCCGTCTCGCCGGGTTCGACCCTGCGAACATCAAGTCGATCCCCACCGCTGCCGAAACGGACTACGGTCTCGACCCCGCGAGGTTGCTCGAGACCATGCAGGCTGACGTGGAGGCTGGCTTCGTGCCGACGTACATCTGCGCGACGGTCGGCACCACCTCGTCCAACGCGGTCGACCCGGTCGGCGCCGTCGCCGACGTCGCCGCGCGGTTCAACGCGTGGGTGCACGTTGATGCTGCCTACGCCGGCAGCGCGTGCATCTGCCCGGAGTTCCGGCACCACCTCGACGGCGTGGAGCGCGTGGACTCCATCAGCATGAGTCCGCACAAGTGGCTCATGACGTGCCTCGACTGCACGTGCCTGTGGGTGCGCGACACGCACCGTATGACCGACTCGCTGGAAACGAACCCCGAGTACCTCAAGAACGACGCCAGCGAGTCCGGCACCGTCACCGACCTCAAGGACATGCAGGTCGGCGTCGGCCGCCGCTTTCGGGGCCTCAAGCTCTGGATGGTCATGCGCACCTACGGCGCCGCCAAGCTGCAGGAGCACATCCGCAGCGACGTCGCCATGGCCAAGATGTTCGAGGACTCCGTGCGCGCCGACGACCGGTTCGAGGTCGTCGTGCCCAGGAACTTCGCGCTCGTCTGCTTCAGGATCAAGCCTCGTTCCGGCGGCGCCATGATGGAGGCGGAAGCCGACGAGGCCAACCGCGAGCTCATGGATCGCCTCAACAGGACCGGGAAGGCGTACCTGGCGCACACGGTGGTCGGCGGTAAGTTCGTGCTGCGGTTTGCCGTGGGGTCGTCGTTGCAGGAGGAGAGGCACGTCCGGAGCGCGTGGGAGCTCATCCAGAAGACGACCGCCGAGATCATGAACGATGACAACTAGAGTGTCAAATTGCATTGATTAAATTCTTATAAACATATTTTGTATTGTTAGTTTTTGGTATGCCGAAAGGTTGTGTCGAAGAATAAAGCCTTTCGATGGTGCATACCATAAACATGCACGAACATAGGGATGGTCCGGGCACTGTTTTCCATGCATGCATATGGAGCCGATGTTTTGTTGGGTATATGAAAACATGATGTAAGCAAAGTTTATTCTTATGAACTCCGGGCACTGTTTTCCATGCATGCATGCATGCATATGGAGCCGATGTTTTGTTGGGTATATAAAAACATGATGTAAGCAAAGTTTATGCTTATGGAGTCGATGGTTTGCAATTTAGCCTACCTGTGGTTGTTTGAAAGATCATATGGTCAATTTTCTGAAAAAATAAACAGCCTTCCTTTTCTTCCTCTCCTATATAATTGTTAAGATCGATATTTACAGTTCACCTATGTATCCTAGATAAGCTAAATCTGAAAAGGGCAGGGCAAAAAAGATCGCCCATAATGCATAAATACAACCGATTATATATCTTAAGCATTTCAGTTGTTTTTCTTTGCTAGTGCACGCAAGTTAGTTATTCTACCAAACATTTTAACATGTACCAATTCAAATTAATCGACTGAATGATAAAATAAGGTACGTAGAGAAGAATGTCTCGGCACGGAAGAAAAATATCGCCACACAGTTCACCATCTCAAAATCAATACCGCATATGTAAGTCAATTAATAGCTAGCTTATGAAAAAAAAATAGAATTTTAATTACAAGATAGAATATACAACCAAGCTAAATTTCGGTCCTAGTAAGAAAAGAGAAGGGTGAATTCAGGTGCTTCACGAAAAATGTAAAATGAGTCATACTTCTGATGAAAAAAGAATGTCTGCGAAGTGTGGCCCTGACGTTGCTACGTGGGAAAATTTCACTCAATTCGATTACGTTTGCTAATCTACCAATGTCAACAGAGAGGTAGGTCGATCGTCTCCTTTACCAGGCCATTCAAAAACCTCCTTGCTTGAATTATTTGCTTGTTGCTAAATAGACCTCCGCACGTCACAAACGTTAATAGAAGGATAAAAAAAAAAGAGACATGTTACAATGCTTAATGAATCACAGCCGTCTATTTTATCTGATTTGATAAGTTAAAAATAGAGAGGCATCTTTAACTAAAATACCAAATTGATAGGTTCGGTATAAAAAATAGTGAACTGGGTATTAATTTTTAAAAATTAATGATTGAGATTAATTGAGAAGGAGGAAGTGCCTCAAATACGTCTCAAGCACCATTAACACCCGATCAATCTCGTCATATTTGATGAGGCGTGCATCATCAGACACGGCCGGTTATCCCGATTGGACAACTCGTAATGAATAACGAATATGCATACTAGTGTTTACCTGTTCATTGAACATAGGGGTACATGTTAGCCAATTAAATCGATGCGTGTGAGTTGGACGGAGAGAAGATTATTGGCATCTGATCGAAATCGATTTCTTAACAACCGATCAGATCGTGCACGATTTCTAATTTTGTAGACGTCATTGCATGCTGTCGTTCTTTTGAACGGCACGTCCTACAATTTTTTATTCTTAATTATTGGTGCAAGAGGCATGATCGAGTAAGCATGGCCGGCCAGACAACTAACGAGCACGGTTCTTAAATAACTGTACAATTTAAATAACTGTACAATTTTCCGGAGACTAATTAATATTATATTCTCCCTTTCATGCAAGTACCCAATTTTTGGTCACTAGTTCCATCTTCACCGTTTTAGAATGAAGGTTAGAGACCTCACGTAAAAAATAGGGCTCATCGTCATTACTTCATTAGTACATGCAACTACTATAGTTTTGCATTTTTAATTTATCTTTGCATCATTGTTTGAAATCCTTCTAAAAATCTCGTAGAACGTTAATTTGGGGTGCATATATATATAGTATACCATTTGACGTCCTACATAATTTTCTTAGTTTAACCATTTCAGAAAAATCCTGTGGTGCTCAGGTTAATCTCGTCAGTTCGAATGATTTTTTTTTGGCTAAAATTGTATAGTCGTTGAGATCTGAATCGTGGTGTAGTTAATGTAGTAGATGGAATGATTGTATTGTCGAATCAATTTGGCACTATAGTATCGTTCTATTAAAATCATTATGAATTTAAATGAACACAGTTTGCTACTGGTAGTAGTATTATTGAGATCTGAACCAGCAGCGCGGATTGAAAGAACGAACTGTACCATAATTTTGTGAACTGTAGATCGAATATGTGCTCATCGTAATGAGTTTTAGTAGTACAAAAGATTCATGTACTACAGAGTAAAAGCAAGAATCTATCTTTGACATATCCTACGTCTCAAAATTTATGTCATTATTTTATTTTTTAATATCATATTTAACCATTAATTTTATTAAAAAAATATTTTAACCGATAAGTCCAGCCCGTCATGAATCTGAACGTCTGAAATCGATTTCTGGCAGCTGGACCCTCTCAGGCAGTCCGATCTTCCTCCACGTGGACCACGTGCGAGTTCACAAGTGGGAAAGCATGCGCCTGACTTCTGCTAACAGGGGTCACTGTAGCCACAGTCATCTCGTGTGTTGACACGTATGCTTAGGTTGGGGGTGACCGCCCTGCTAGTAGTACACGTGTCTTCTGCTAGTACACGTATGCTTAGGTTTGGGGTTCTGATAATTGTTGGCGCTGACGACGTCCGTATGTGAAAAAAGTGATTGCTGAAATGCGTTTATATCTCTACTACTTATAAAAACATCATTTGGTGGTCGACGGTCGTCGTCTGCCACACGGCCTCTGTCTGAATTGTACGTCGACATGTGGGTCCAACCCACCCATCGCTCGCAGCGCACCTCACCCCGTCCTATCGCGGGATAATCGAAAGTTCGCCTGCGCTTTGACGAGCCGGTCGCAGGCAGGGTTAAACCGGCTAAAATCGACCCTTTTACGCGGTTTAGAGTCAAATGGATTCGATTCAATATAAAATTAGGTTCATTTTTTAAATAAAAATTAGATTTAATATTGTAGCAAATTTGACTAACCTACTAAGTTGTTGAGCAAATCAAAAATTGACATGGATCCGATTTCTAAAGCCCTGCTACCAGGTGCAATGCTTCTCTCTCCTCTCCTCCCCATTGAGCCAAGTCACTCTCAGATCCAAGGAACAGCACAGGAGCCCGCCGGCGCTGGTGGCCTCGACGAGGAGGCGGTCTCCTCGCTGCAGCTGTTGCAGCAGCAGAGGCGTCTCCGGTGAGCGTCGCATGGGTCATGGGAGAACATCGCTTCCGCCAACTCAGGCGGCAGAAGTGCGCAGCAGCAGGTCCGGCACTGTAGAACCCGTCCCTCCCCTCGCCGGGCGCACCCCATCTTACCATGGGTCGCTCCTTCACGCGGCGCCGCGGCCCCCAAACCAGTGGGGACGTGGAGAGCTGGCAGAGCAGCTAGATTATCTGGACAAGGCGGCGTTGGATGAGGGGCTGCATACTGTGGAGGCATTCCCACGCATCGTCTTCTCCGGGGAGGCACGCATATTTGAGGAGCGGCTCACTAAGGCGGCGGCTGCACCGACAGCTTCAAGATTTCAACGCCAACAACATCCGGGACACGTTCCGCGCCATCCTGCAGATGTCTGTCGTGCTCCAGGTTCCTATCGTCAAAATGCTCCTACGGATCCGAGGGAATGAAAGGTTGAAGAAGCTTCCACAGGGTTCGGCAGGGAGCACGCTAGCCTTAGCATCTGATTAGTGTTAGACACAGGCGTCAGGCCCATTTGTTAGGGACAACAGGGTGCCTGAATTGAGCTTTCAATTCTTCCATGATTTGCGTTGCCTTCGAGGCAGCAGGACTGGTTCAAGTAATCAAGTATCTCATAAAAATTGCTCCTGGATTTGCGATCGAGGCAGCAGGTCTGGTTCAAGAATCTCAAAAAACATTTACTCGATATCTAAATTATCTCAGGTTCACAGTTTATTGAGTTTCCCTAATGTGTGGTTGAGCCTTGCTGTGGTGTTTTATTACAGCGCTTTAAGAACAATGCACTAACTAAACATTCATGACTATTGAAGTAACAAGCCTTGTCTTGCACTCAAGCTGGTATGATATGAGTGGTTAAGAATGAAGTAGTTCAGTACTATATCTTCTCTTTTGATAAATAGTTGTACTTGAGACTTTTCCTTATTATTGGTGTTGTATAATATTCCATGTTCTTCCACCGATATTTTGCCACAATGCAATTTTTATCATTCGCACTTCTCATGGCTCAGGGCGTGAAAATTCAGAAATATTTTTCCCATAATCCCTTGCTCCTTGAGAAGTAGTTTTAGCTGATGATGGAGTCCACTGAACAATTTCATTGTCATGATTGTCCTGATGTTTTATCCCTGAGTTACATCGCTATTTTCACTGGAGTACTTTTCTCAATTTGCTGATGTATAGTTGAGAGAAGGAGGGTATAACTAGAAGTTGAATGAAACTGTCAGTGTCGTTTGCCAGTAAAACTGCAGAGCTTGGAAGCAAGATCTGGGGGGCTCATGAGTGATGGCTTATGGCCTCATAAAATATTGAGCGGCGCAGGAGATGATTGGCAGCGCGGGGACCAGTTCAGTGAGCCTTAACAAGGGTTTGAGCATGAGACCAATGGAAATGGGTGGAATTAGTCTCATAATTTTTCATTATATATACTCTCTCCGGTCCACAAAGAATGTCGTTTTAGACAATGACACGGTCTCCAAAACATAACTTTAACTTCTATTTTCTATAAAAATATTTATTAAAAAAGAACATATTTATACTTTTATAAAGTACTTTTGAAGACAAATATAATTATATAATTTTTATATTCCTAAACAAGTTAAAACTTATTTGTAATTTATATTCCCAATGTTTGATATGAACCCTCAAGTTAAAACTTTCTTTTTGGACAGAGTATATAAACAAAATGATATGAACCCTCAAGTTGTCTTCTTCCCGTAGCAGAGCAGCGTTGAACTAGTATATACATGTTGTCTACTAGAGTGCGTTCAAAGTATCATTCGGTTGGAAGTTGGAACTACTTCAAATACAGAATGGAGGAGTCCGTGCCAACGCGTGTTTGTATTGTATTTTAAAAACGATTGAGATTAGTGGCTTGGTGGGAACATGATGCACCCAAACGTTGGCAAAAGGACCATGCACCCTGTTCAAGAACGACCAACTGTATCTGTACAGTGTTGATGCAATTAAATTAAACACATAGTGGTACAGTATACTCATATATTTCATGGTGGTCAATGAGTAATAAAACTGTGAACAAGACGTGGTACCCGAAACCGCGATCCCTCTCGCTTAGTCAACGATCATTTTGCCCTCTAGATTCGTCGTGGCACCTGGCAGCTACTCCAGCTAACACCGGTATTAATTCGGCATGCCCATGTGTCGCCACATAATCTCACGGTCAGCATCACCCATGGATCCATCTCACTCGAGATCGACGTCGACGTCCATGTCTGCCAGCACAGACACGCAAAAAAATCAATCACGTAGACTCGATCTTTGTCCAGTTCGTTGTTGCGATGTTGTAAACTTGTATTGCTTGCAAGCCCCATTATTCATGTAGATATGGGATAAGAACGTAGTCGTCGAGGACAGCAACAAAGACGGACAGCCACATGAGAGTTATCAAGAAGAAAGTACTCGTTTTATTTATTATCAAGTTATTGTTGTTAGGAATATATATATACGCTTGAAATTACCGGCTATGCTGCGGAAACCGTTCATCTATGAAAATCAAAAAAATTACTTAGTTTTGTTGAAAACCGTGAAAGCTGAGCGGTTTTTAACAATTTTTGGAACTTTGGTTAGGTAACAGCAGCTGTTTTATTTTTCAATTAAAATTCTTATCTTTAAAGTAACAATTTAAAATGCCGGCCTTATTCGGCATGCACTACCCTCGCCCTAGCTTCTAGCGAAATAATTATTTGTCGCAAACATTTCTCTAATCAGTTTCGCCTTGGATCTAATATCTCAGTGGCCGTTTTCTTTATGAGCTCCCACGCGCTTCGGATATGCCTCTCCTCCTGCATCGACGACCCCACCGCGAACCGCAGCACGAACCTGCCGCCGACCACGGTGTGCGCCACGTACATTTTCCCGGTCCGGTTAAGCCGCGCCATGAGCTGGCGGGTGGTCTTGTCGGCGTCGTCCTCTTTCCTCATATCGCCGTGACGCCGGATCCTGAAGCAGACGAGAGCGAACTTCCTCGGCACGACGACCTCGAACCGGTCGTCGCCCCGGACGCAGTCCTCGAACGTCTTGGCCATGGCGACGTCGCTGCGGATGTGCTGCTGGAGCTTGGCGGCGCCGTAGGTGCGCATGACCATCCAGAGCTTGAGGCCGCGGAACCGGTGGCCGATGCCCACCTGCATGTCCTTGGGGTCGGTGACGGCGCCGGACTTGCTGGCGTCGTTGTTGAGGTACTCCGGGTGGGTCTCCAGCGAGCCGGTGACCCGGCGCTTGTCGCGCAGCCACAGGCAGGTGCAGTCCAGGCACGTCAGCAGCCACTTGTGCGGGCTCATGCTGACCGAGTCCACGCGCTCCACGCCGTCGAGGTGGTGCCGGAACTCCGGGCAAATGCACGCGCTGCCGGCATACGCGGCGTCGACGTGCACCCACGCACCGAAGGCGCTACCCACGTCGGCGACGGCGCCGATAGGGTCGACCGCGTTGATTGACGTGGTGCCCAGCGTCGCGCACACGTAGGTCGGCACGAGGCCGGAGTCCACGTCTGTCTGCATGGCGCGGCGTAGCTTCGTCGCGTCGAGCGCGTAGTCGGCCTCTGCGGAGGTAGGGATGCTCCGGACGTTGGCCGGGTCGAACCCCGCGAGCCGGCACGCCTTGAAGAACGTGGAGTGCGTCTGGTCGCTCGCGTACACGGCCAGACGCGGCAGGCCGGACACGCCGCCGCCGCTTCCGGTACGGCGCAGAGCGGCGTCGCGCGCCGCGACAAGCGTGACCAGCATCGCCTCGCTCGTCGTCCCTAGAATCACGCCTCCGCCGGTGCCGGTGCCAGGGTCGCCTCCGAGTCCGACGCCGTGGTTCATGAAGTCCGGCGATAGGCGCAGGAGCTGAGCGAGCCAGTCCAGCGCGAGCGCCTCGAGCTCGGTGGCGGCCGGCGCGGCCTGCCACGTGAACCCCACGGTGTTCATCGCGGACGCGATGAGTTCCCCGGCGATGGCGGCCGCGCTGTTCGTGGCCGGGAAGAAGGCGAAGAAGTTGGGGCTGGCCCAGTGGGTCATGCCGGGCACCACCGCCGCGCGAAGCTCCTTCATCGCCACGTCGAACGGCGCCGAAGTCGCCCGTGGCGCCGGGCTGAGAGCTCTCCGCAGGTACCCCGGTTGGACGTCGGGGAGGACCGGGAGCGCGTCGACGGACTGGAAGTAGTCGGCGACGAAGTCGACGGCCTTGCGGAGGTAGGAGCGGACATCGTCGGGGTCGAGCGGCCGGAACCCGTCGGTCGCGACGTCGACAATGGCGCCGTCCTGCACCTGCAGGGCGCCGGTAGAACTCGTGTCCAAGCTCCCCATGGCGGCTGAGCTTTGCAGAGAATTACTTAGTGAGGCAGACCGTAGCTAGCCTTGCTGCGTTGGCGTTAGGCACCTGTGTGCGCGTGTGCTATATAGGCATTCCCGTTGGTAGTTGGCCGGTATCGGTTGCCTGTTGCAATCACATATTATCTCCTCTCTTCTAGTAGTACAAAATTATTTGCCTATAATTGGAAAGGCATGTGCGTAGGAAGGTGGGTTAATACTTGGAGATAAAGAATTGAGAGTTGTTTAATTATCCAGAGATTCAAGAAGATTTGATGGACGTCCGATCGATGCATAACTAGCAATGGTTGTCCATCGACTGATTGATTTCAAATGGCTCAAGTATAGTCCGTAGGGATGCAAGTGGGTATACCCCACGAACCTACAAGACCACCGCTAAACAATTATGATGACAGGGAGATCATGCTCGATCCTTAAAACACCATAACTGATTAAGCACCAAATGGTCGAAGTATCAGCAAGAATAGCTACATTTCAATTAAGGGTCTGTTTTGATCTTTGGAATTGAATTCATTTTAATAATTACAATTTAGGCATAGATTAATTAAACTAATATAGTTGTATATAGAATATATTTATATATTTACTGTTAGACATACAAGAGACATACTTATCTAGTTATATGTTGCATTTCTATAATAGAAAATTGAGTTAAAGAGTATGCTATAAGTTGAAGAATAGAATTCTAGCATAATGATCTATAGAATCCATTTTCATCTCTCTTTCTATGAATTTGAGATAGGCTTATTGTAGACTTGAAAAAGTTGTTGAATGTCAAATTCCAAGTCAATCCTCTCGTTCTCGTGCGCCACAAAAAAGTCCTCCTCCTCTTCTGTATCCCGCCGAGAATTGATCTTTCCTCAGCTGGAATCACGTGGATGAACGGAAACAAGCAAGCCATGGCGTGACCGAATCCTCATCCGCCGACGTGCTTACTCCCTTAACATGGTTCTTCCTAAGCTCAATTTGCTGCCGGGTCTCTCTTTTCAAGAAGAAGTTTGGAATCGCTTTGGGCAACCAATCAACTTCATTCCACGCTCTGGTTTTTCTCCATTTCACTTGGTGGTCTCTGTTGGTTGTTGCAAATTCAAGCTTTCTGAGTTCTCGATTGGTTCCTTGCTACAAGCTGCCTTAGGCGGTGTTGCTGCTGCCTTTGCTGTGGAATGTCTTGATGACCGGGTCTTCAAATTCTTAGTCTCTTGCAAAGATGTGGGATTTCTGGTCTATAAGCTTCAGTCGTTCGACTGCTCGCAGTTTAAGCTTTTCTTCCATCTTTGGGGCCGTGGTGGTGCTCATTGGCTCAAGGAGGCTAGAGAATTTGAAGATGATGAAGATAATTCTTGGACTCTTGTTACCTCAAGGAAACCCAAGAAATATTCATTTGCTCAGCCGGCTCAGAAACCGCTTCTCACAGGGGCCAATGCAGTTCCTCTTGCTAACAAAGCTGGGCACAAGAAAGTCTCAGTCTTCAATCGTCTGGTCTTCCCTCGAGTTTCTGTCTTTGATCGGCTTTCAGAGGATTGTTCTTCAACGCCTGCTCAAGAACATGTTGACTCTTTGAACTTGGATTTTCAAAATTTGAACTCTGGTCAGCCTAGTGCGGTTCCCAAACCGTGAAGACCTATCATTAAAGAAAGAAATTTACAAGGGTCATTTCAGAGTGACACATTACTGTGTCCGCTGCCTTCGCTTGGGCCATAAGAGATCTTTTTGTCGAAGCCCAGTCCGATGCCATCGCTGTCAACTGGAAGGTCAGTAAATGAGACCCGACGATTACCTCGTGCTGATTTAAGAACTCGATGACATGGTGGGGACGCTGTTTGGGACCCACCTTTGTTTCCCTTTTAGGCTGAATTTTGTGCGATCGTCGAAATTGGTAATCATCATGGGAGCGACTCTTTGGTTCTTAGCCTTAATGTAACAGTTCCTGCAGTCGCTTCGCCTTCCATTGAAGCGTAAGTTGAACATTTGGAACCCAATCGCTCGCCCATAGTGTTGCATCTGCCCACTGAGCGAAGTTCATCGATTGCCTCCATGACGTTCCAGCGGGCTGACCCATTTGCTTTCTTGCCGGCAGGGTTTCACCACATTGATGTGCAAAACTGCGTTCACTCGGTGCGCACGGTAGCTAGAAGGGCGACGCCAAGGCATGAAGATTGGGCCATTGTCACTGTCGAACCTCTTTCGAACAACTAGGTTTTATTTCACGAGATCAGACATACAGTTCTCTCTTACAGGTCGATCATAGAGCCTTTAGAGTTCGAGACATTCAGTCATCTCATCTGGGTCAGGCTTTGGTGAATTTTGTTTACATCCATGATAGGGATTTGCTCATTCAGACCAGCCCCCACCAGTTTGGGAATTTCTCCTTCAGGTTTCAAAATCATGATAGGGGCAGAAACTTTAGAGCGCTTAACTTTAACAGAGATTGATGGCTCATGTTGGTGGGGTTCCCTTGGGATTACTGGACCCAAGAGCACATTGCGAATGCTATTTCTTCTTTCGATCGACTCACTTTCTGGGAAGAAGATCAAAGGCACCTTGCTAGACTTATTATCAGAGCCAGAGTCACTGACTTGGTTGACGTCCCACAGTTCATTGTGTTTACTGATGGGGAGGATTTTCAAGGCCTCTTTGGGACGATTCAATGCGAAAACTCCTTGGCGCCATGTCGGCAAATGAGGACCCTATGCCACTAGAAAACCCCAATAGCATTCTGCCTTTTGATTTCTTTGGATATGGATAGCCAGCTCCAGGCCCTTTTGGGCAAAGAGGACCCCACCACCATAACGGTTTTAATCCCCAAGGTGGCCCAGGGCAATGGAGACCAGGTAATCAGCAGGATTAAGAGGATAATAATCCTCAGATGGAGATGGATGATAATCAGGGGGTCTGCCAGATCTCAATGTGCCAGTCCAGGAGGATCAAGACCTAGCAATTCTTCCAGAGGCTCAACAGCCGAACTCTGTACCTCAAATTAGCATCTCTTTGTCAAAGGAAGAAGCTCCTCCTATTTCTGATATCTCAGTTCCTGACCTTGATCAGGCAGATTCTAACCAAATCCCTCTTCATCCAGGGCTACCCATAGTGTTGAATGCTATTGAGCAGAACTTCATCCTTCATCCTAACCCCCCTGAAGAAATTGAGCAGGTGCAGAACAACTAGGTGCACATTGGCTGCATTTAGATTCACAATCTCCACTCGATGGATGTGTGGGTCCAAACAGGCAGCTGCAGATCTCAGTACCCTGGTTTCATTTCTTTTCGGGCCTCTTAGACTCCTCTCTGCACCATGATTGGACAAAGACTTTTCTGAACTCTGGAGCCATGGACTTTATTACATGAGACCTTAGCCAAGAAGAGAACTCCATATTCAGTCAGGACCAGTATCTCTCTTCGTTTAAATTGCTCCCATCTTACATGGATTCAACAGCTTCACAGGAGCTGCAATTGAGAGAACTTTCTTCCACTGAAGGTCCAGTTTCTCTGCTGCATGAAGCCTCAACTGACTACAACTCCTCCTCTGTGGATAACTCACCTGTCTCTGAAGCTCAGGTCAGAAGAAGTGACAGGCTTAGAAGCATGAATAAAGGCTTTAAGAGCCTCACTTGCAAGGATAAGAACTTCACAGCCTGTTCTACAGCACCCTCTCTCACCAAAAACTCTATTAAAAGCATGGGTGTTTTCTTTTGCAAGATGAGTCTGGTGACTTGTTTGATGATGCCTTGACCAAGAGAAAGAAGCCCCAAGCAGTGGGTGGGCCTGAGCCGTCACTGCTGTGTTGATATGCTTTTGGAAGTTTTTTGTTTTCTTTAAGAACATGTTAATTCTTCAACATCTGTTTGTTGAGATGATTTGGTGATCATTTTGTGCTAAGTGTTGCTACTATGGTCTGCTTTGGTTTCTCTTGTAGACAGTTCATCAAGTGCTTTGCTGTTTGCTAGAGATTTATCTTTACAGTTGTTATGTGGTTACCTTTTTATGTTATACATAGAACTGATGTTTGTATTTGCCTCGCTCTTTAGTTTTTAATAGATAATATCAATCATAACAGAATCTGGAAGGTGTTAGATTAGAATATTAGAGGCATCAACGCAGATAAAAAATGGGAAGCCCTTCGCAACAAAGCAATTGAAACCAATTGTGACATTATCTCTCTGCAAGAAACTAAAAGAGATAATTTTGACGACACTTTCATTAGAAAGATCTGTCCTCAAGGCTTTGACAATTTTTGAATTCCTCCCCTCGTTGGGAGCTTCTGGTGAATGTATCACTATCTAGAAGTGCTCTATTTTTAAGGGTGCTTTAGCAGCCAGAGAAGAATTTGGTATCACTGTGAAATTGGAGTCAGTCCATAATAACTTCACATGGTTCCTCACCAATGTCTACGGGCCCTACGAATCTGTGGATAAGACCAGATTTCTCAACTGGTTTGAGAAAACGGATAGATATGAGGACTGTAATTGGCTGATTGTTGGAGACTTTAATCTGATCAAATCTTTAGAAGATAGAAACAAACCGGGAGGAAATACCTCTGAAATGCAAGCGTTCAGCGCAGCCATTAGTGCCTTGAGCATCATTGAAATCCCTCTAAAAGGAAGAAAATACACTTGATCAAACATGCAACCAAACCCTCTCCTGGAAAAGTTGGATTGGTTCTTCACTTCAGCTAGTTGGCCAACTGACTTCCCAGCAACTGAAGCTATGGCCCTATTTAGAGAGACATCTGACCATGTTCCCTGCCTCATATCCATACCACGTCTATACCCAAGCCAATAATTTTTAGGTTTGAAAACTTTTGAATGGATTACGATGGTTTTCCCAACCTAGCGGCAGAATCATGGAATGCCCCAGTTTTCAGGACGACCCAGCACTGAGAGTCTCCTTTAAGTTTAAAAGGCTTAGGAGCACTCTCAAAAACTGGGCCCCTTCTTATGCTAGCATCAAGAGTGCTCTTAACAACTCCAGCCTTATCCTAACATTCCTTGACCTCTTGGAGGAGAGTAGAGATCTAACCTGAAAGAATAGAACTTCAGAAGCATCTTGAAAGAGCACCAGCAAAAAATCCTTCACAGACAGAATATTTACTGGAACCAAAGAGGAAACATTAAATGGGCCAAGCTTGGTGATGCCCCTACCAAGTTCTTTCATTCCAGAGCTTCATTGAATCATAAAAGAAATGACATCCCTTGTCTCATGGATGCTTCAGGCAACCAGACCTTTGATCACGCATCTAAAGCCTTAATTCTGTGGAATGCCTTTAGAGATCATCTTGGTAGAAAAGAATTTGATTGCACGCATTTTGATCTTGAAGAACTCCTCTCTAATCAGACAGATCTTGTATGGCGTGAGGCTCCCTTCTCTAAGCAAGCAGATGCCGTTATTTTTTATTTGCCTCTGAACAAGTCTCCAGGTTCTAATGGGTTTAATGCAGAATTCTTAAAAGAAATGCTAGACTTTTATAGCAGAGAATTTTTTAGATCTCCTAACTGCTTTTCATGATGATAAGTTGTGTTTAAGGAGTATCAACAGCTCTTATATAACTCTCATCCCTAAGAAAGATAATTCACAGTAGGTTAATGATTTTTGGCCCATCTCTCTCCTAAACTCTTCTTTGAAGATCATCACCAAAATTCTTGCCAATAGATTGCAGTCAATCATTCAGCAACTGGTTCATCACAACCAGTATGGTTTCATCAAGAGCAGAACTATCCAAGACTGCCTAGCATGGGCCTTTGAGTATCTTCACATTTGTCAGAAGTTAGGAAAAGAATTATTATTCTCAAATTTGATTTTGAGAAAGCTTTTGGTAAGCTTGAGCACCAAGCATTGATAAATATTCTCAAAGCCAAAGGATTTGGTTCCAAATAGATGTTTTGGATCTCTAATATCTTACATACAGCCACCTCCTCGGTGCTACTTAATGGCATCTCAGAAAAGGTCTTTTATTGTAAGCGAGGGATCAGGCAATGTGATCCTCTATCGTCGCTTTTGTTTGTTCTGGCGGCTGATCTCTTGCAAACCATCATGAACAAAGCTACTGATAGAGGAGTTTTTCGGCTACCCATCCCTCTAAAAGCTGGCACTGACTTTCCAATAGTGTAATATGCAGATGACACTCTTATCATCATGGAAGCTTGCCCTAGGCAATATTGGCTCTCAAAGCTCTTCTGCAAATTTTTTCCTCCTCCACGGGTCTGAGTATTAACTATAACAAATCATTTATGTATCCTCTCAACCTGGCAAAAGATCGCTTGGAAGTTCTGGCGTCCACCCTCAACTGTCAGATTGGTTCAATGCCATTCACTTATCTCGGTTTACCTCTGGAGACAACACGGCCCCCTGTTTTGGACTTTCTACCTATGGTTCAAAAAGTAGAGAGAAGACTGATTGGTACTTCAAACTTTCTTGTTAACTCAGTTCTCTCATCTCTGCCAACCTTTTACATGTGCTCTCTGAAGATTTCGACAACTGTTCTATAACAAGTTGATCAATATCGTCGGCATTGCCTTTGGAGAGGGTCTGATGTCAATGCTAAAAAATGTCTGTTAGCGGCTTGGAATTTGGTTACAAGGCCAAAAGTGCAAGGTGGCTTAGGAGTTTTGAATCTCAGAATACAAAACCATTTCTGTTGAAATTTCTTCATAAATTCTACAATAAAGAACTCATCCCATGGGTTAATCTGGTTTGAAATAACTATTATCACAATGGTCGCTTACCTGGTCAGGTTACTAAGGGTTTTTTTTTGGTGGCGAGACATTGTGAAATTGCTAGATCAGTTCAAAGGCCTAACTGCTGTCAAGGTGGGAAATGGAACCTCTATTATTTTCTGGAAGGATGTGGTCATGGGTTCTCTTTGGTACTTTTAGTATCAGCAGCTCTTTTCCTTTGCTAAGAACACTGATCTCACTCTCAGTGTTTTTTTGGAGCAACATAACCCCATGCATCTCTTTCATCTGCCGCTGAGTGAATTGGCCTTATTCAGTTGATTAGTCTGCAGCAATCGGTTGCTTCTTTATCCCCGTCAGTAGAACCAGACCAATGGGGACATATGGGGCAACGAGGAACTTTCTCTTCCTCCTCAATTTATAAGCTTCTCCTGGGTCACATTCAAGTTCATTCGGCCTTTATTTGGCTCTGGTAATCGTCAGTTCAGCTCAAGCTCGTTTGGCTGGTTTTACAGAACAGATTAAATACCAGGGGAACCTTAAAAAAAAGAAACATGCAATTGGACACAGTTGTGAGCTTTGTATTAGGAAGCTAGAAGAAACCACTAAGCACCTCTTCTTCAGATGCAGCTTTTCTAGAAATGTTTGGAATTTCTTAGGCGTAACAATTCCAAGGAGGTTGGATACTTTCCAAATTCTAGTTTGGCTTAAGTCTAAATTAGAACTGGGATTCTTCATAGAAATTATCATCCTCTTATGTTGGAGCATTTGGAAGAAACAACTGGATCTTTAATTCTGAAGACCCGCAATTATCTGGTTGCAAGGCTATTTTTTTTAGAGAACTGCCGCTGCTTGCCCATAGACTGAATAGCAGTCGCTCTAAATTTTTAAAAAACTGGATGTCTCTTTTCTTTTAGTTCCTTTGTTCTTTCTTTTTTCGTGTACCTTGTACTTGCTAGTTTTTTATCCTTTTATTAATAATAGTTGTAGGAGCTTGCTCCTCCAATTTTCTTTAAAAAAATTTCAAAGCCAAATAGCTTAATCTATTATGTAGATTTCATTTCCTTCAAAATGAAGGGATCCAAACGGCCTCTAATAGATTTTGTTAATTTAAAAATCAACAGCAAAAATATCTTCTATTGCAATAAACAGTTATGAGGAACATAACTGTGCATGCCAGCACATATCATATGGAGTATCTCCAGTTGAAATAAAAAATCCATTACAGCTCTGACCCTTTTCTGGTATCTGGTGTGCAAGCTCCAAAATTCATCGAGCCAGCAGGAATGAACGGTTGAAGAGTGGATAGCTAGAAGGGAGGGCAGTGTCGACGGCGACGCAAGACAGCCGAAGGCCAGCCTTGTCGACACATCTGATCGAAGAGCCACCTGCTAATCAGCCCCCGATGAAATGAAGGCATTGCAAATTTGCAAGTAGGGTTGCTGCACCAGGTCCCTGTCGCATTTACACTGCAAGTGGACTCCGGTGCAGGCTTGCAGCATCTAATTGTGACAAAGATGGTACACGTGCATGCTTTGTGGCCGTTGGCTATTTGTAGTAGTAGTATTGGCTAGTTGACCTGGTGATCAGTCGAGGATAGTATAAACTACGGAGTACTACTATACAAAGATTGAGATCCAACGTGTTTTCACGTGGTTCACGTACGTGTATGTGTACGATACTGCTGGTAGATGTTCTTCCGTGAGGGCATGAAGATTTTTGAAGCCCAGAAGATATATTACATTTGAAAATCCACAGGCAACATGTCGTATATGAACCAAGATCAATAAAAAAATTTGAAACTTTCCTAGTGAAAGATATTAGAATGCTTGACCATGTCTAATCTACTAGTACTATTTTGAAAGGCATGTCATGTGCGTTGGGAGGTGAGCCCGTCCTTGGAGATAAAGAATTGAGAGTTGTTTATCTCGATATTCAAGAAGATTTGAGGGACGTCCGATCGATGCAAACCCAGCAATGGTTGTCTATCGACTGATTGGACACAGTTTCAAGTGGCTCAAGTATGGTCAGCCCCCAAAAGATTAAAGCAAATGTCGAAAATTACAGGTTCTTTGACCAAACTATTGTAAAGCTATAGATTTTAAGGCATATCACAGCATTATAGAGTTTGTGCATTCTTGTATCATAAAACTATAAATTTATGTAGTTTTGTGAAATTTACTCAAACAATTAATTATGATGACGGGGTGTTGCTCGATACTTGAAACACCCTAACGGAGTAAGAACCAAATGGTTGAAGTAGCAGCAAGAATAGCAACATTTCAACTAATAGATTTTGCTGGAAAGCTAACAATAACAAGAATATAGTCCTATTGTGTACTTCTTAATGGGGAATATTAATTGGGCCTGTCCATGTTACATGCCTCCTGATGCAAAAAGGGAAGAAAAAAAAAGAAAATACATTACGTCTCTGACCATTTTCTGGTGTCTGTTGGCAAGTTCCATTCAAAGTGACACAAGACAACGGAAAGGTCATAACCATGTCGTCGATGTCGACACATCTGAAGAGCCAACTGCTGATCATGCTCTGGTGAAGGCATTGCAAATTTGAAACTAGGGTTGCTTCATTGCGTCCCTGTTGGCCTTTACACTGCAACTGGACAAGGATGGTTCACAGACATGCAATGTGGCCGCGTTGTGGGTAGTCTTGGAGATACAAAAGATTGAGCCCCAATGTTTTCCACGTGTTTTATTTTTAAAAAAAAGTATATTAAATATATGAACCTCATCAAGCGATGCAGTAGGGTGTCGTTGGTTGTCTGGGTTGTTGCTGTTTGTGTTGCTGCAGCTGTGCACAGTATTTTTTGTGTTATGCGCTGCAGCCGCAACGGCATAACTGGCAACCGAACAAGCCTGTAGTCATAATGTTTCCATGTAATCACGTGTATATGTGTAAGATACTGCTGGTAGCTTTGGCCCGTGAGGGCATGGAGATTTTGAAGCCCAGAAGATTTGAACCCCGATGTTTTCACGTGTCTTATTTTTTAAAAATAATATAGTATTAAAAATCTCAACCTCTGCACCGAGCGATGCCGTAGTAGTAATATTTTCACGTAATCACGTGTATGTGTGTAAGATACTACATACTGGTAGCTACTGCCCGTGAGGGCATGAAGATTTTGAGGCCCAGAAGATTTGAAAATCCACCAACAACAGCATACGGTGTATGAACCAAGATCAATAAAAGTTTTGAATCATGCCTAGAAGATTTTAGAATTTTTTACCATGTCTAATCTATTATATCTTGATAGAAAAAAAATGTGAGTTGTGACAGAAAAGTTGTAGTAGTAGAACCAAAAGAAAAACAGTGACCGGCCGGTGCCATTCTATATATATACCACATAGGAAGACCACGCAAAGAATATGGATATGTAACTACTGTAAACACTAGCCGGTAACAATGCAAAGACAGGAATATGTGGGCAGTTTGGGAATTCTGAAAATACTGTAGGCATACAGCATCAGTTCAGTTTGTTTTTGACGGAAATAGTAACAGCGATAGTAATTTCCAACTATAAGTGCTTTGCAATGGTAATTTGCAGCTCACGAATTTTGTGATGGTAAATTTCTAAATTTCTCTTGAACTATAGTCCTACCGTGTAGACGCAGCAGAGTTTCTTCAGACATGTGGATTGCGTATGAATATGTTCTTCAACAAAGACATGAATCGGCTCTATTAACATGCTTTCAACAACACAGAATATGAATCAAAACAACACAAATAACCCGTGCACCATATCACATGTATCCCTTCGGTAGAACACAAGCAGGGCAGAATGAAGATACTACTCTGCATCGACATAAGTATCACCGCGCATGATCTCGGTGGTCGTCTTCTTGATGAGCTCCCACGCGCTCCTGACGTGCCTCTCCTCCTGCAACGACGACCCCACGGCGAATCGCAGCACGAACTTGCCGCCGACCACGTGTGCGCCAGTTACGCCTTCCCGGTCCTGTTGAGGCGGTCCATGAGCTCTCGATTGGCCTCGTCGGCTTCCGCCTCCGCCACGGCGCCGCCGACGCGAGGCTTGATCCTGAAGAAGACGAGCGCGAAGTTCCGCGGCATGGCGACCTCGAACAGGTCGTTGGCGCGCACGGATTCCTCGAACATCTTGGCCATGGCGACATCGCTGCGGATGTGCTCCTGCAGCTTGGCGGCGCCGTAGGTGCGCATGACCATCCAGAGCTTGAGGCCGCGGAAGCGGCGGCCGGCGCCGACCGGCATGTCCTTGAGGTCGTTGACGGTGCCGGACTCGCTGGCGTCGATCTTGAGGTACTCCGGGTTCGTCTCCAGCGAGTCGGTCATGCGTTGCGTGTCGGTCCGGGCACGTCATGAGCCACTTGTGCGGCCCCATGCTGATGGAGTCCACGCGCTCCACGTACGCCGTCGAGGTGGTGCCGGAACTCCGGGCAGATGCACGCGCTGCCGGCGTAGGCAGCATCAACGTGCACCCACGCGTTGAACAGCGCGGCGACGTCGGGTTATATAGTGGATGAGCAGCAACGAGAAGTGGCATGGCGTTAAGGGCGTTGCACGGGTCTATACGAACGCGGCGGGTAGGTGAGGGCGACTAAGCCACGAGGTAAAACGAGCCGCGGCGACTTGTCAAGGCGAGCAGAAAGTCAAGAGGTCAGCTGCGTCGCTTCCATGCAGCATGCGAAGTTCAATCGGCTCCGGGTCGCCAGGTGAACGAGGCCAGCACGCACCTGTTTAGTGATCACCGGGTCACCCGGTCAGCAGGTCTTGTTGCTTCGTACTGCGCGGGGGACGGGACCTGCTTTGAGATTCGGCTCGGAGGTTATGTGGTCCCAATCTGGGTGGTTTTGTAGATCAACTGGTTTGCAGCCCTATTGTGCCTTGGGGAGCACGTGTTGACTATATACACACGTGCCAAATGATTTGATCCTAGTAATGTACTATCATATGGTTTATGTTTTCTAAGATTGTGAATTCCCTAAAAAGAAAATATAGAGGTGTTCGAATCAGAATGATTTTTAGTGTAGCGCGAAGCTAACGTCTCCGACTGTGCAACCGCAGCAATCGCTTCCAAACACACCTCATATTCAGACCGATTTTAAATTTATCAATAACACGCGGAGGATGAGTGAGCGCGCGCACTCGGCCTCAAGGACGTCCTCCCTTCGATGTTTCCCTAGACCAGCCCATGAAACTGGCCCATGATTACTCCACTATCTGCTGTCAGTCTGGCCCATCTGGTTCACAAGCGAATCGGTGGCCCAAGTCATTTGATGGGCCTGCCCGTGGAGTCAGAAGACGGGCTCCTTCCTTCGACACACCGCACCACCTGAGTCGGTCAAACGACGTGACGCTCCGACCGCCGTAAACTGACCGGTCCAACGCCAAACTTCTGCCCGTGAGTCAGTCGCTGACTGCTCCTGCTCTCTCCCGGCCCCACCGAGCAGTCAAACTGTCGTTTCGAAGTAGGACCTCCGCTTCCTTCGCTTCAGCAGTCTAGCCGTTGGGCCAACGGGTGAGTCGCCTTTCACTATCAACCTTCCGACGGGCCCCGCGCGTTTCGTTCCCGCGGGCCGCCGCGGGCCGCGCGTCCGGCCCCGATGCGACGCGCGCCCCCGGGTTCCTGTGGCTTGTTGGCTGACGGGTGGTGATCCTACCGCACAGCCTTTTGACATCACACACGCGAAATCGGGCGTAGCCGTTGATGATAAAAAAAAAAAAGGAGCAGCGAAAAGGAACCGGTTTTTCGTGCGCTTTCCGGGTTCTCATTCCGAAAAGATTCTAAAGTTTTCTTCTTTTTGTCGCAGTGATACTAAAGTTCCGCGGGTGGACGACGATTCCGGGATCGACTGAGGTTGTAATCGACATGCGCTCGTTGAAAATACTACTCTTTCTATTTCAAATTACTTGTTATCTTTGTCTTATCTACTTTTCTAATTACCTTGTCATCTTCGCTTTTTAATATAATTTTTCTTATTTTTAATAAATTTTATCTCTATATCTCTCCTCGTAATCAACACATCCCACCTTTTTTTCTCCATATATTATTGTGCCACCAATAATTAAAGGTTCTTATCTATGATATTTAACACTAACAGCATATAGTACATGATTCAATAAATTGCAAACAATTAATTTATGATAGTATATTTCACTTAGGCCTTGTTTGAATCCGGATTCTAAGATTAAGAATTCTAGAATTCAGATTTTTGGATTTTAAAATCTCAATGGTTTGGATTATGAGATTGTATCTGGATTCTTGAATTTTAAAATTTGAATTTAATAATTCAATATATCAACCATTTAGATTATAAGATTTTATCAATTTAATTATATTGATCTGCATTGTGTTATA
>BCLG01000818.1:3847-26793 GCA_001602295.1 Zoysia matrella
CGGCCGCCTGGCGGGATCGGAGTCGGGCGACTGGGCGAGGGCATGCGGGCGTGGCTGGTAGGGTTTGCCGGTCCGTTGGGTTGAGTTTTATATGGTCGCATGATTTGGACTAGTGGGCTGTGGGCCGCAGGGAGCTGGGTGGCTGGTCCACCACTGTTGGGCTGTTTTCCGGTGAAAGTTTGACCGGATGGAAAACGGGATTATCTCGTTTAAAAACGGGATCTCGACTAAACCATTGAGAAAACTGCCTACCCGTTTTTTATCCCATTTTCCGTTTTAGTTTTTTTGTTTTCGTCCCTTTCCCGTTTAACGTTTCGAAAACGAAAGTGAGCGAAAAAATTTGATTAATACAGTATACGGTAGCCGGTTGGATCGGGATTTTCTCGTCCCATTTTCATCCCTAATCCGGTGCAACTAACAGCTACCTAGCTACAGGCAGTGTGAGGGAGAGGCTGCCTAGCCTAGCATAGCTTGGCACATGAGCAAATATCAACGATTGGGTGAGCCGATCCGGTGCGCTTTTTCTCCTCTTTTCTAAGGATCTGCTCTATTCCTCGCCGCTCAGCTGGTCACGGATAATGCTATTGTTTCCCCACTTGCATTGGTTCCAAACTTTTATCCTCAGAAGATAACTCTACTGCCGTTTGTGGCTGATCTACGTTCCGTCGGTGGGCAACTACAGGTTGGATAATCTCGTTCCAAAAAAGATCATACCATCCCATTTAACCTTGTCCTCGAGACAAACACACTGACCTACCGACGCTTGCTATACTTTTCTTTAACTCCATTTTCCAATCTGATTCTAATCCGTAGTGCAAGTGCAACGCACATGGCGAAGAAACGGAATATACTGCAGTTCCGGTTGGCTATGCAGCGCAGATAACAGGAGAAGCTCCTCTGCTCTGATCTGGCAGTACCAGCAGCCGCAGCTCCGCAGTTCGTGGTACAGAGATACACTTCCTGCTCCTAGAGCCATATGCCACCCTGCACCACGATCTATGCACATAAAGTACAGGTGCTCATGATCGATGATGAAGATTCCAACAGGCTTTGTGCTATGGAGCCAGGCACAAAACACAAATACGGAGTACTTATAGATAAATAATCAAATTGCCAGTTGGGCCTAAGCACGAAAGCATGCACCTACTACTAGCCAGATGATCCCCCTGTTTCTTTCTTCTAACAGCAGTTCTGCAATCATATGCATATCCGGCGCGAGAGGTGACGCACGGCGTCACTCACTGCTGACGTCAACGGTCCCCCGGTGAGCTCGTCGGCGCTGCTGGGGCATGGCCGTGGACGACGGGCGGCAGAAATGTGCGAGTGGCGGGCGGCGCGCTGATGTTCGTGCGGCGCGGGGCGTTCGACTTTAAGTTGCAAATAGTGCGGGTACCGTTTGACCCTTAAGCGCATGATTAGCCGCAAATCAAGTCTGAAGGTTTTAACGAAACTCACAAACCGTATCGTTTGACATAAAAAAATGTGGTCATTGCGAAAATTCAATAACTTATCCACTTAATACAATTTACCATTCTATTATTACATGTACAACTAATACAAAATATTAGTAACTTTGAAATCATAAGTTTTTACTTGTTCTTGAGAGTTTAAAGGCGGTCTCTAGAATTAAAACTTCACGTTCGCACTATAAAATTTCAATGAATTTGACTAAAATTTGCTGGAGAATATTTTAAATAATAGTATGCAACTTCATTTAAATTAGTATAAGTAAAACAAACATAATAAAGTTACGGATTTTTGCGGGTTGTTGCGGACGTACCCGCTTGTTCGGTGATGGATGGATCATTATTAAGCCGCGAAAAAAATATTATTAATTCACAAAAACTGTTAATATAGATTTTATAGGACAGATACGCGGGTTCAAGTAATACTCACTCTACTTGCAACTTGACGTTCGACGGCGACGCTATGACTTGGTAGGCTGGTGATCGCGGCATGTGACTCGCGAACAAAGGATGTGGCCGTTACGTGTTGCCAGACAGCGGCGAAGTTACGCGGGGAGCTGGTGTAGTGAGTCAGTGACGTAGTGCGTGCTCGAGGCGCCTGTGGTCCTTCGTTTCGCGGCTGGCCCGCTGAGACGTGCGCGCCACTTGACAGGTCGTACGTGCCCCCACCCCGTGATGCCGACGTTGGCATGCATAGCAGCGTCGCGGTCGAGAGAGGCCAGCGCGCGACGTCTCGCACCGGCCCGCGGCCGCGAGGACGCCCACACGTCGTAGTTGTTGGTGCCTGGTGGTGGTGCGTGAGGAGCACCCAACTCGTGCCACTGACGAGATGCTGCTTGTGACGCGTTGAGCTCGTCTTCTGAGACTGAGTCACGTTGTGGTTCGACCATATGCCGAGTTTGCGGTTGGATCGCGCGCTGATATTTGGCAGATCGGTGGGGGCGCGCGCTCCGGCGGCGGGCGGATGGAGCTTCAAGCGGGAAAAAAATGCAGCAGGCTTCATTCACGGCTTCATGTGAGATATCAGTGGGGTTAGCCCGACAAAAACTGTGAAAATCGATCTAAAACCACTCTAAATTAAAAAATTAAAGCTAAAATTAAATTTTATCGAAACTGTCGACGTTCGAAATATGAGTTCAAGATCGACAAATATTGTAAAACAGAGTTGAATGTGTGTGTTGTAAAGTTAATCACAAAGAGTACTGACATGAGTGGTTTAAAATGGTTCGGGCATCTCAGAGGATAACAACCCTACGTTCAGTGAGTGTGTACTCTTAGTCTAAAAACAAATGTTTTATCCTGTTAGGTAGGTTATATATTTATAAGAGGGGGCAGCCCTCTCGTGGTAATGATAATTAACCACGTCGTAATATTAGTAACGTCTATCCCTAATTATAAGAGCGCAGGTATTAAGCATAACGACATTTTAATTGACGTTAACTCTCAGGCAATCACCGTACGCGTCGTGACGTCGTGGGATCGTAGGTAGGCGTTCCGCGGGTTGACTGCTCGTGTTTGGGCTAAGACCCACGAAGCTCATTGGAAAATCTTGGTTTCGGCCCATGCCTGTTCGAGAGGCGAAAATTGAGGCATGGATATAAGCTTCTGAACACGTCTTCAAGTGGCATCCTGTCTTCGGTCTTGGGTAATTTGGTCAAAGTAGATAAGATCGAATTGTACCTCCTCTCTGTCATTGCTGCTGCAAACTTAGAGAGATGTTCAAATGACAAGACTCGACGGTTGGCTTCAATTTTTGTCTTTACTTCTGCCGCCTCGATTCCTGCTTCTAACCGGTCCGAGCGTTGTGCTTTCTCACTATCAGAGAGCAAAGACTACGCATCCCTTGAGATCTCGAAGGATCGTTCCCCGCCTATAAATAGGGAGGATGGGATAAATTTGTTCTTAAAAATATTTCCTCTCTCCAACCCATTTCGAACTCTTGTGTAATAACCACCCAGATGTAACCATGGGCAAGAAACGTTCAGCCAAGAGGATTCGATCTTCTTCAACGAGTGTTGAAGAGGATTCTTTTTCGTCAGGAGGGCAAGAGCCTCCAGCCCCTGCTGTGCAGGGGATCCGGCGGATCGTGTCCCTTCTTCAAAGTTACCTACCATTAAGGAGATCTATGGGATCCCTTCTGCTGGTTTCCTGAACTGATGGAGGAGGATGACCAGGATGTCGTGGATCTAGAAGCTGATCCAGACACTTCTGGAGATGCTGAGTTTGCTCGGCGTATTTATGTCGAGTTAAATAAAAGCCACTGGAGGGTACCAGGCTCTAAAGAAGTGGTACGTAGTCTTGAATAATTCTAAAGGAGAGGATGACGATGTGAGAGGACAAGGGCGCTGAAGATCCTTTTTTGATTCTCCCTTAATCAGGACATCATTCTTTGATGTCTTCCTCAAGGAGAGAAGAGTAAGAAGCGGCTGGCCAGGAGAACGCTGGTCCCTCGGAATCATCTCCCCCTCTTGATCAGAAGGGGTTCGCATCCAAGAACGAAGACGATGATAGCTTTGCTTATGTTTAGATCCTTTTTCCTCTTTAACTGGAGTTCTTAGACCAATAATGTAATTGTGATAGAATTATTGTGAGAAATCTTGTATCGTCTTCTATGAAGCTTCCTTCATTTCAAAATGTGTATTGCTGAAGAACTTGGATATGTTCTATGAAACAGCCTTTGAGAATTCTGAATCTATACTTGTTCGGGCTTACTTTCCTTAGTGCTTTAGTGCTACTATAGTTAGCCGAACTGCTTGTACTCAGAATTAGTCTCTTCGGGCGTTTATGATTTGATAACTGAATCCCTTATGTGCGTTAAGCACTTCGGGCGCAAAAAAGTACAAACAATCGAACCCATTTAGCACGTTTAAGCGCATCGGGCATTTAGAGCACGTTGTAACGGAGCCCCTTGCGAGCGTTGAGCTCATCGGGTGTGAAAGAAGAATGCTGCGGAACCCTAATTAATGCGGTGAGCACATCGGGTGTTCGGCATTGAGTCCCTTGCGTGCGTTAAGCACATCGGGCATTTTTGTCACTCTTACTTGGGCCGATAGCTGTTCGGGCTATCAGGGTTTCTTCTTTGAGAAGATTTGTCGATTCAAACTCCAATAACTGACACTGTGTGCCTTTATTGGGCCTGGCACTGAGAGGAAGTTTTTCTACTCTCTCAGCGCCATTCCCCATTCTCTCTTTGCAATCCAAGCATCACCCTTCGAGCGATATTTTTCACTGCCCCCAGATTGTCTTCTAGGTTATGTCCTCACCCAAGCATTTAGAATCCGCCAGTTCATCCATGTGTCCACTGGAAATGAAGAGGATAAGATGAAATACTGGAAAAAAACCACCATGACTCAAAAGAGACTGAGGAGCCTTTACGAGCGAGGTATAATCGCTGAATTTATTGAATCTGAGATCCCGGAAGTTAAGGATGTTGCTAGGCTATCTGATGGGCAATTGATAGTTTTTGAAGCACACATTCTCTGTGGATTTTGTGTTCCTGCATCGCCATTCTTAGTGTCTGTCTGTCAGGCTTATAAGATAGAGTTGGTCCATCTTAAACCTAGTGCCATAGCTTCTTTAAGCATAATTGTGATGCTCTGTGAATGCTGATTGGGAATTGAACCAGACCTTGCCATTTGGAAATCTCTGTATACAGCCTCCTACTATAGAAAACAAGTGATGGTATTTTCGGTTGGCTTCACCTTAAAAAGTGAGAAACAATATATTAAACTATTCTTCAGGAAGAGCTAGAAAGGAACTGATTATAGGTGGTTCCTCATGGAGATTCTTAACAAATCGGTAGTAAAAGAGAAATATCTAATGTCTTTTATCACTCTAAATGTGAATGTTCCCTCAAACCAGTCCAACAGAATTAAGGCACTCCTTGCAGAAATTCTAGAACTTAAACACAAAGGTCAGAATGGAAAGATCATTATTGATGAATTTATGCGAAGACTGTTGAATCCGCTTGCAACAAGGCATCAATTAGCCTTTGGTTATACTGGTCTTCAAGATTCGGCAAAATCTTCTACCAAAGGTAATCTTCAATCACTTGAATAATTGATATATGATTTCAGTTACTTGACATTCTGGTGTGTTGAACATCGGCAGAGATTTCAGAGGATGAAGTGGTGACCCATCTTAAAGAAATCTTGAGGGATCATGATGTCACCAGGCCAGAAGGCCTTCCTCCACCTTTTTCTGCTGCAAATCCTCCTCCAGAGGTATCAATTGATTCTTATTATGCTGTATTGTCTGCTTTTTCTTGTTCTAAATTTTGAATTTCAAATGCAGGGACGGTTTGCCGTCGATTCAGATGATGTTGATGTTGTACTTGATGATGATGATGAGGACGAGAATAATGATGCTGGCGGTGTACTCGATCAGGCTCAAGTTGAGGCTGCATCTGGCTTGCCCAAAGAAGCGGCAGATCTTTCAATGCAGGAGGTATCATCGGGCACTGGACCTATGGTAGAATTTAATGAACAACAACTACTTACTCCCGAAGAAAATGTGGCAGTGAGAGCACTTGAAATGCAGGCCGCGAGTGACGACATGAACAATCCGAAGGCCATGGTGACGACAGAGAAGATGAAGAGGTGGAAGCAGAGCGTGACGTCGGCGACGGCAAGCTAGAGCACAGGAGCAAGAAGATGGATGCAAGAGGAAGATGAAGGCGTAACGGGCGGAGTGGGTTTCGAAACCCCTCCCGCACCCCTCTTTAAAGGCCAGGAGGGGGCAGTTTCAACGCCCCCCTCAACGACGTGACGGCGCATTGGATGTGTCATGATGGGTGCCCTAACCCGTGAGCACCCAGACTTCCGCGACCCACCCACCGATGGGTGGGCCCAAAGCTTTCCCTCGTCGCCTCTGCCGGTTGAGGTGACGTTCGTACGCCTACGCACGACTGCGAGCACATTAACAGATTGGCCAGAGCATCAGTTAGATGGAACGAGCGCGCGAATCGGCGCGCCTCGGCAACCGGTCGGTCAGCATGATCCAACTGTCGGATCAGTCCGGCGGTTACACTTTCAAGATGCGGTATCTGCCGTCCATGTGGACACCGTAGAACCATTTGATCTCCAGAGCCGTTGCCAGGATCTTCTGAGGGCGTCCAAGGGTCAGGACCCGCGCACTCAGGCAGCCGAGGGTCAGAGGCCGAATCGTCCGACCTGGTGTTTGCCGATCATGGGACTAAGCCGATCCATTTGGCGCAACCTGGCGAAATGCTGATCATGAAACACAACCGTCCAACCGGCTTGATCTAGGCATTCCTCTCTACGAACTCGACCAACAATGACAGTTGGTCTTGATCACAGACGGTCGGGGGAACGTTATAAAAGACTTGCCTCAGAATATTAAACCCTCGACCGACCCCTTGTATCGCCCGAGGGCTCGGGGGCTACATCCTGTGGGCGCGCTCGCGCGCCCCCACAGGATTTCTCTACGACAATCGAAGACTAAACCCCCGATCGACCCTTCGGATCACCCGGGGGCTCGAGGGCTACGCCCTACAAGCGCGTTTGCGCGCACTCGCAGGATCAGCTGTCGAAGACCGATGATCAGACAAAGGATTAAACCCCCGACCGACCCTTCGGATCGCCCGGAGGCTACACCCTACGGGCGCGCGCACCCATAGGATCAGGCATCAGCAACTATCGAAGATCAGCCCCGCGTCGCCTCAACAAGGACTTGTAAACGGCGCAGGACTCGGGGCTATTGTCGGGACTATATATCTCAGGTACCTAAAGGCCCAGCATGAGTACAAAAACCCAGCTACTGATTACGACCCACTGCTCGCTTCACAGCCGACGAAGTACTTCACCGCGTCACCAACCCGAAGGAGAGCCCGACCCCCTAGGGTCGGGGCAGCCTGAGGCCACCGCTTGGTCCCCAGCAACCGAACTCGCCTGAAGATGCTGGCCCGACCACGCCAAGGTCGGGGCTGGACGACGACAAGGATTCAACGGTTGTATCTGACAGGCACAGAGATTCTTGACGGCGTACGGAAGAAGGTAAAGCTACTCAAATGCGGTAAAGTAACCAGACAAGGCGGTAAAGCAGTACAGAAGGAGGTAAAGCTACCCGTCGGGCGGTAAAGCCAAACGGTAACGACACCTTTGTCCTCTGACGATGGATAGAAGGACGATCGAAGGACGCTGACCGTCTGCTCCAGCCCCAGCGGGCACCAGAAGATCAACCTCGCAGAAGATAGTGGCCCCACCCTCAAGGAGCCGCTCAGTTCCGTAGGCGTCAAACCATGTAACCCTGGTCTGACCCTTATATAAAAGGATACCGGGGGCATTAGTGGACAAGTCAAGTTTAGTTGTAGTTCTCATACACACACCACTCACGAGCACCAGGGTTTTCCCTAGAGCAAGAGCCCTTCGGCTTCTCCAATGTGCAGGGAGAGTTGGTTCTAAGCAATAAAAAAATAGTAAGGACCAGGTTCTATACATTGTGAGGTTGATTCTAAGACGGAGCAGCTCTTTAGTATAGAACCAGGTTCTATTGCAAACATAGTTCAAAACAAATAATTTTTTATTTGATAGTACTACACATGTTGGTTCTATACATTGGAGACCAGTGTAACAACCAACATCAAATCATAGTGAGTCCCACTATTGAACCAAGGTGGGATCTATACATTAGAGATGCCCTAATACGATACACCCACTCTCTCTCTCTGAATGTAAGATATTACACCTCCGAGGCAGCCCAAATCAGGTTAACCCTTGAGTCTTCCTTAGACTCGGCCACTTCAAGAGCGCACCTAATCTCTGTCTAATTACGTAGACTTTATTGAGTATACATATTTATCCCAATAAATATGCGTAATAGTAATCCAAACGCACAAGAAAACGGTACTTGATGGCAACGAACTTATTAAGACTACTAAGTAGCAAAGTTATAAACATGTACGTATCATCTTTCAATTATAATTTTGTTTATCGAGATATCGTTGGTGAATTTTCTTTATATTGCTTGAATTTGGGTGGATTATGTTGATTTAGTTTGTTCGCCTACAATTGAAATTTTAAATCCGTCACTCCTTCGAGGATTTAAAGCTGGTCCTTTTCGGATCGACTGTCTTTTTTGCTCGTCAATGTCCCTTCCCTAATAGTAGAATCACACTTTACCTTTCTTCGGTGTTCGTTTGTAAGCGAGATTTCGCGTTGCTGTGGTCAACAGATCCTTGATGGTTCAACACGTTGCTTGCACAATGGCGCGGCGGCATGTACTGTGTCTGTTTAATTTTATCATGTCTAAGCTTAGTCGTGTAAGCTTAGTCGTGTCATAGATAGGTAATCAGTTGTTTGGTTCACTGTCCCAGCTGTAGCGAGTCACACTTTTGTAGCACCCTATCTCACATGTCATATTCTCATTTCCTTATCAAATGGCTAGGATTTTGTTAGCCACATTTTTTATGGCAAGGTATGATTAATCTTAAGTGTGGTAAGGTTAGGCACAAATCAAACAGGTCCTAAACGCGTAGGTTGGGGCTGCTAAAAAATTTCTGGTCTTGGTGAGAGGCCAGCAGATTATCGATTCCTTTTCTGTTTGAGATCCTGTTCCAAACTTCCGATCCTGACTCGTTCCACTGCAATTCTATCTGAGGCATTCCATTTGTATTCCTGTTTTCTCTAAGACGAAGTATCTAAGACAAGAATTTTATTTTGGGAAGGGATATCTAAGACAAGATATTGGTCAACACGCCACATAAAAATTATGTATGTTCTTGCCAGAATTGATCAAATATCTTTGTATAGAGCATGCAAAATAATATTACTTTTTTCTCTACATAAAAATTATACATTAGAAAATATTAAGTCTAAATAACAATTCATTCCCTCTCATTTAGAAACTAACTCTAGAAACTATTTCCTCTGTTCTTAACTACTAACATTTACTTTGATCATTTGTTTTATTCAAAAAATTAATTTAAATATAAAAATTTATAAATAGTTGTTCAAATAATTTTAATGATAAAGTAAATTATAGCAAACTATACAGTATTAATCAATTTTTTTAAATAAAATAAATAAACATATTAAAAATTAATAAAATCATCAATTTAAAAACAGAGTGAGCATGCATTAAAAGTGCTCGAACTGCTCCTCTTCCGCTTGCATTTCGGGCTGCAACCATCACATCCGACGACCAGTATGTACTGTGTCGGTCCCTCACAAACACCGGATGGCCTAGGGCCCAATCAGCGGAGGGGCCCAACTTTTTTTTACACATACCTATATTATTCGGTTCAATTAGCTGAAACCTTCAGAGCTGTTGTGATCCATGATCTTCCTGTGTCCAATCGTCATCCTCACATCCTGATCAGTGTGCGCATCGCCGGCGGCCAGCGCTCGTGGAGGTTACATTACAATTCACTTTTTTTTTTAATATGCGGACACAGCTAATCCATCCATTTTACAATCTATTCTGTTAAGATGTTCTAACAACATTACTCGTAGAACGAAGAGTATATACGATAATACGATGATGTGATATTCATACTGAGGCTCTTCACCGGGATCCACTGCTGGATGCGGATGTTCATGCCCTGAGGCTCTTCACCGGGATCCACTGCGGCACTGCTATACAACAGTGGAGAAGATTTCAAAGCAAGATATAAACCTTATTAAGGATGCATGTGCTTGAGGCTCGTGAACAACCGCACTGAATACGTCAAAGGCTACCGTGTCTATATAAATATATACAGTAGTTGAATGTTCAAACTAGATGGTTTTGTGTGCTTTGTATAAATTTGAACAAAACACTGTCTGATACGTATTCGTCGCGAACTACATGAACCAACACTTGGTGGCGCGGGACCGTCCTCTAATTTATTTTCCCGTATCCTCTAATTTATATCACTGAAACACCACATTTCTTCTATGGTAAAGCTTTTTCATATAATCATTTCCACTCATCACATAACTAACACTTTACAGGTCTTCTAATAGCTCTTTATTTTACTGTTTGGACAGGATTTGCTGTTTGATGGGTATTTGAGAAGGGCTGTACAATGTTGATTTTGTAATTAATAGTAAAGATTTTTTGAGTAAATTAATAGCAAAGATTGAGTGTGGCAAAAATTGATACGGATCCTGTTTATTCCCACGGCCAACCCAAATCTTCCCACATCTTAATCTTATCCCTCCCCAAAACCCATCGCCCCACTCTCCTTCCCGGCGCCTCGCCCTCCTCGAGCAGTCGGGCCTCGACGACGGCTTCGCCCTCAAAACAATGGCTTTATGCCCTCTGTTCCTCATGACTCCACGGCCCCCTGCCCTCCTCGTTTATGCCGGCTCCAGCCCACCGCTAGTGGGACTCCCAACCAGCCGCCGCCACGGTTTCACGTTCCGCTGCGACTCATCTTCATCATCCGCCTCCGCGCCTCGCGACCGCCCACCCAGGCCGCGGCAGCAGAGGCAGAGGACGCAGCGCCCCGGCGGCCGTGGCGACGCAGTCGACCCCGTGGGCTTCCTCACCAAGCTCGGCATCTCCGACCGCGCCTTCGCGCAGTTCCTCCGTGACCGGTACGTGCTCGGCGTTTGCTTTCCGTTCTGGAATGGTCGGTTACGAGTCCAAATGTCCAATCTCAATTTCATGGCTTCCCCTTCGGCTTTACCAATTTCATTTGAATTGAAGAACAATCGATGTTTAGTTGGCATGGATTTTAAGAAAATTCCCGCGTGGGAAATTATTGGGATTTTCAACTCAAAATATTGTGCGAACATACGGTTTGTTAGATTTGAATTGTTGGGCGCTCTCTGCCTGGGGGAATTATAGGGTCTTGCTTGCTTATTCTGTAGTTATTGTCAGGCACAAAGCTTTGAAGGACCGTCGATGGGAGCTGTGCTCTCGGTTTATCAATCTAAAAGAGGCGTCCTCTGGGTAAAGCCCGTTACATCTCCTTTCACTTTAGTTACCTTCGTCCGTTTTTTTCTTTGGGTGATGCTGATGGGGGGGTTCACATTGATATGACCCGTGATGTTTTTGCCCTTTCCGCTAGGTTTGAATTAATGGGCATGCATCGGCACCGACAACACCGCATGGATTGGATGGAATGGGCACCAGGTGAGGTTTCATTCCTGGGACTAATTTGAATTTGTAGCAGTTGGGTTCACAATTATCTTACTACCATAACTGTTTAGAAATAGCATCTAAAGTGATTTGTTGTCCTGATTGTCACTCATGCTAAATGATAATCAGTTTTCTGGTTGTATTTCCTGCAATTGAAGATGTTCAAAAGCTTCAACACACTCAGACCCCTCATCAGTTTTCTCATGTTTAACGCATATGCAACATTGCCCTCGTCTACTTTTTAATTCTTTACCATAGCCTGAGGCAATCATTTCAGCAATATTTTTTTAGTTTGTAGATTATATTTTGAGCTGTATTAATAGTTTTTTAAGATTTATTGTTGCATTTACACATTTAAGATGTGAGTAGTTTTTCTACAATTGTTTATTGAGAGAAGAAATTGTGATCCAGGTGCTCGCTATTGCTCTCTGGTTGGTGATTTTAATCAGTGGTCGCCAACTGAAAACTGTGCACGAGAAGGTCATTTGGGACATGATGATTTTGGATATTGGTTTATTATTCTTGAAGATAACCTCAGAGAAGGGCAAGAGCCTGATGAATATTTTTTCCAGGAGTACAATTATGTGGATGATTATGATAAAGGTGACAATGGTGTTGATGCTGAAGAACTAATGCGTAGGTCGAAAGAAGAATACTGGGAACCTGGAGAGATTAGGTCACGCAAGTCACAGTTAGAGATGGTTGTTAAGCTATATGAACAAATGTTTGGCCCAAATAGTCCGCAAACAGAAGAGGAACTTGGTGACATAGCTGATGCTCAAACAAGATACAATGAGCGGAAAGCCTCACAGAAGGCTGATTCGTCAAGTTCATCGGGATCCTATGATATCATTGATAATGGGGAGCCCTTCGATATTTTCAATGTTGTAACAGATCGAGCTTCATTTGAGAAGTTTCAAGCAAAGAAACCTCCACTTGCTTACTGGGTAGAAATGAGGAAAGGACGAATAGCATGGCTTGAGAAATATGTCCCGACTATTTCTCACAAGGACAAGTACAGGGTTTATTTTAATACTCCTGATGGTGCTTTGGAACGTGTTCCTGCATGGTCTACTTATGTTCTTCCAGGTTCACCAATTTCTCTTTATAATGATTTGCAGTATTACAAATTCTAATTATGGATTTGTAGTTGTTGGATTGTAACCTTCCGTTTCCTTACTTGATTGGGCATGGAAAGAAGCTATGTAACTCAACACTGCTTAGCCAGAAATAGATACTATGTTGTATCCTTCAGATAAAAGGGTGAATCTATCTGTTTAAATTTCTATATTTCCCTTTTGATATAGTGTAAGAACTTGTCTGAATGATTATTTATAGTGGTGATAATGTCATAGATCTAGAGAGTAAATTTTACGTAACTGCAACTATTATCACATATTTTCCATAGATCTACAGCTATTTTGAGATGATTTTGTGGCCCCAAATATAATAATTATATTTGTAAAATTTGCTCTGAAATGAATTGTTATGTGCGCCAAGGGGCTGGCACCACCCCAGCCGGTCCCACCTAGGGGCTAAGACTAGCTCCTATTATCCTTTTCCTATTTTCTCTCAATTAGGATAATCTTTCCTTTTATATAGGATCTCTAGTTTGTGGAGGTCCTTTAATTTAGGAGTCGAGTGGATAGGATCAGATCCTTTAATATCGGATCCATAGTTAGCCGCAGAGGCTATAAATAAGTGTAATTAGGGATTGAAGAAATCAAGCAATAGAACAGAAGAAATCTGTTCTGGGGCTTCCCTTGTGCCTCCAGCCCCTTCGGGTGCCGTGAGCACCACGGCGCCAACTCCCTCTCGCTGCCGGATCAACGATTTTAACATCTGGTATTCAGAGATGCCAGGTCCTCCTCCCACCACCGCCCTGCCGCCGCTCTTCTCTCGTGGGCGCTGACCCCCATCCCGGCGCCGACCCCCGCCTGGACGCCGTTCTCCACAGGAGCGCCGAACCCCTCATGGGCGCCGCTCCCCACCTCGATGCTGACCGCGCCCAGGTTCGCCGTGCATGACGTCGTGGCCAAGGCGCTCGCCGACTTGCATCGTACCGTCGCCGACTTATCCTTTCGTCTCTCCATCTTGGAAAATCAGCAGACGACGCCACCATCGTCCGCTAGCACCTTTCCACCGGTGCTTTCCTATGAGATGTAGAACTACGGCACGACGGAGATGCCGTCGCCGAGCGTGCCAAACCACCCTAACACCGTAGCAGAAAACGCCGCCGCTGTCACCAAGGTCACAGTAAGCCAGCCCATCATCCCTGTCAAGGCCTTGGAAGACGATGTGGCCACGGGCCCGGTCAGCTTGCTGCTGGATGTGGCCACGAACTCGGTCAACCTACCGCTAGACTTGGCCACAGGCTCGGTCAGTCTGCCGCTGGCCGACATCGTCCAGGCGCCACTTCGTCTCGACTGGATCAGGTGCATCCACAAGTTGCTTTCGGGCAACAAGCGCCAGCCCTACGACGTTTTCTGTCACGCCGGCCACCAGACCTCGGCAGAGGCCGTGGCACACAGCCACCGCCGCCACTTCTCTCGTCAGGACGCACGGCACGCTCGTCACCGACACCAAACCCAAGATCGTCAATGCCTTCCGCAACATCTCGGGTGTCGATGTTGCTACCGTCACGTGCCTCAACTTGCTGGACCTCGACCCTGGTGGCCACTTCGGGCACCTTGGGGTCTGGGCCGAGGGCACCCTCAGGAACCTCGAGGAGGATCGAGGATCCACGGCATTGGCTACTGACAAGGACGCCATCGAAATGGGTGGTCATCTGTTGTTCATACCACCATCCGCAGCACCAGATTGAGGACGACTTCCTATCCGAACTGCAGCTCGAGGACGAGCTGCTTGCCAATGGGGGGGGATGTTATGTGCGCCAGGGGGCTGGCGCCACCCCAGCCGGTCCCACCTAGGGGCTAAGGTCAGCCCCTATTATCCTTTCCTTATTTTCTCTCAATTAGGATAATCTTTTCTTTTATATAGGATCTCTAGTTTGTGGAGGTTCTTTAATTTAGGAGTCGAGTGGATAGAATCAGATTCTTTAATATAGGATCCATAGTTAGCTGTAGAGGCTATAAATAAATGTAATCAGGGATTGAAGAAATCAAGCAATAGAACAGAAGAAATCTGTTCTGGGGCTTCCCTTGCGCCTCTAACCCCTTTGGGCGCCGTGAGCACCACGGCGCCAACTCCCTCTCGCGGCCAGATCAACGATTCTAACATGAATGTATTTTAGATGCGAAGTTAGTAATGTTTCTAAGTTAGTGATAAGAAGGTGATAGATTGTAGTTTTGTTGAGAAAAGCTCATACTCCCTCCGTCCCAAATTACTTATCATCCTAGCTTCTTCAAGTTTTCCCAATTTACTTGTCACCCTCGCTTCCCAATGCACCTTTTTCAATTTCCAATACATCTCTATATATCTCTCCTCGTTTTCAGCACATCGCACTTTTTTACTTCTCCTTAATTCTTGTGCCCAAAGCTAGGATGACAACTAATTTGGGACGGAGGGAGTACTTTAATGAGCAATTGTTTTCTTCTTTGTGGCATGGTAGAATGGAAGCCATATAAAGTATTAAGAAGTTACTAATAACCCTGGAAAAAAAAAAGCGCTGCTATACGCTCGCTTCAGCGTGCCTAAGCGTTGAGCGGAGGCCTTCCGCCTTGCTAGCTTTCAGTACAACAAGTCGATTGAGAGGAAAGAAAGAAACTGGCAGTTGTCCAGTGGCGGCTGGGTGTTGGATGGCTGCTTCGATGATGTCCAAGGGAGTTGGGCAACGTGGGACTGTGGGAGGAGGGCGTAAATGGGCCCGCAGATGGCTTGGATGGGCCAGCAGAAGGTAGCCCACCCCTTGCATTGTTCCTTTTTTCAATTCTTTTCTCTCTTCAACCTTATATTTGTTGGATAATTATACAGGATGGCACCGCTTAGCAAAACGCCTAAGCACGCTTAGGCACGCTTAAGCTCTAGGCGATGGGCCACCGCTCGCTTAGCGCTTAGCGCCTATTTTTCCGTGGCTAATAACAAATAACTCTTCTGCTTGTCTCACAAGAGCATTATTGGCCTGTCTTGTTAAAACTTTATGGGATTATGTTTGGCTCAATTTTCATACAGGTCATATTTTAATTCAGAAAATTTAATTTGTTGCAGATGCTGAAGGGAAGCAGTCCTATGCAGTTCATTGGGAACCTCCTCCTGAAGAAATTTACGAATGGAGGTTTGGAAGACCAAAAGTCAAGGATTCTCTTAAGATATATGAATGTCATATCGGTATTAGTGGATCTGAACAAAAAGTTTCGTCTTTCCTGGAGTTCTCATCCAAAGTATCTCATGACCCTTGTTCTTTTGATGTTTTGTTTTAAGTATACTTCTCTAATCTTGTCTGTCCTTAGGTCCTACCTCATATAAAAAATGCCGGATATAATGCAATTCAAATAATTGGAGCAGTGGAGCACAAGGATTACTCCTCCGTTGGCTATAAGGTAAAGATTTGCTTTTTTACGTGGGGGCAAATGTTTCTACTTTTTTGCTTGTGTCCATTGTTTTGCCATTTTGATATGCTTGAATGTGTCATATATTAGACTAAATTTAGTAGTGTATTGCCAAATGTCATATGGTTGACTAAATGGCAGAGCCTACACGTTGAACAGCTTAATGGTGTAGTTGTGGCAGTAGAACAAATCCTGTTACCTTTGTGTGCCATGGACCATGGTCTTACTTTGGCTGTCATTGATGCGAGGTTGCAGGTGACGTAGATAAATGTTAGGGCGAGTGACTTCTGTATTCGTCTGATTCTAATGATAGTATTATGCCTGACTCCCTTCTGTAGGAGGTGCGCTAACGTGATAACAACTAAATGGTATAAACCAATAATTAGGTACGCTTACTCAGTTATAATTTCCTCACGTGGACATTAAATCCTGATGGAAATCAGGCAAGCACTCTCAACTCACGAAACTCTCTGAACTCTAGATTTGTGCTGCAATGTAGCTGCAGCATTTTCTGTTTTCTCCTTTTTATTTATAGATTAAACAAATTGACTCAATCATAGTTCCTATAGAACCGGATCAGGCCATAGTGGCCTCCTAACTCCTAGCACATGACCAGCTCACTACTGTGGCCATGACCACTGATTTCCTGGAGACTAGGACTTAGCAAACTAACTCTGTCTCGGATAGCTGCTTAATGCAGAGACTAATTGACTCTGAATGAAAGCAAACTGAACGAATACCCGCAACTAAAACTGAGCATGTAACTTTCAGACATGAATCCCTGCCTCCTTGTGGCCCAACTTGAGGGTGAATAATTTTTTTTTTTGTTTTTCGACCGAAGATAAGAGGGGAGTCTGTTGCTATGTTTTTATTGATTAGGTCCCGTTTGGCTAGAAGGAATTCTAAAGGAATTTCAAAAGAATGGCATTCCTATATTTCGATGGTCTCACGTAGCGAATTGTAGGAACTGTAATGTCCCATGTCCAAAGTCCGCTTACCGCCCACTCTCAAGTGGGATAGGCACATGTATTCATGCATAGCACCCCTCTTACACTTTTGTCCTCGCTTCATGTAAAAGGGTTAACTTGGATGTGTTATGGTTGGAACAACGAGGGTTATATACTCGCCCTCACCCCCCTAAAAACCAAGGTGGAACTAATCCCATCTCCACTTTACTTTTGTATCATTAAGGCCTAAACCACAACTATTGTAGGCTTCTAACGGGCTAGGGTGTTATAGGAACAAAGCATTTCGTTCCTCTGGAAAGGTTTTGATTCCTTCACAAAACATAGGAACATGTATCAGTATCCAAAGGATATGGATGCTTAGATACAACATTTTATCGAAACACTTGATATGTTTTGATATATATTTTTTGTAAAATAATAGAATGCCACAACACATGCTAACAAAATGGCACACCGCTACTCTCGTCCAGTCCGACATACTAAACCAAAAAACTTGTTCTGGAGCTGCATACCTTGTTGGCAAGTGAGAGGGAAAGGAGATGCAGACCTTGCATGCGTGGACTCGGCTGACTGGCCGATCTCACCCATCACCACTAACGTCATGCGCCTTCTCCTCTTGACTGCTGTCGCTGATGCCATCGCCATCCATCAGCAGATCAGACCCAGCTGAAGAGTGGTGCCGCAGCAAAGGCGAGCCGCGCATGTGCGTCGATTTGTATGTGTTGCTGTTGCATTTGGAGGGCTAGTAGGAAAGGGCAGGCTTTGAGGGCTGTCGGCCCTGCCTCTTTGCAATGCGAATGATGGAGGCTGGCAGGCTCGGTGTTATGGCAGCAGCAGCTGCAATTTTCAGTTAGTTTGTTAAGAGTTTATTAGTAAGATAAGATCAAGTCGTTAGTTTGTTGGATCAGGTTGTTAGTCTGTTAAAGTTAGTTGTACCCAACGCCTATAACTATAAAAGCAGCTGCGGGTAGGGAGAGAAGGCAATCAAGAAAGACGACTAGGTCTCTCTTCCCGTGCCGTGGATTAAGGCCCCCAACACGGTTCCATAACAATTGGTATTCAGAGACAGCACGGCGCATCGCCCTCCATGGCTGGCGCCATTGATCCTGAGATTGCCACTTTCTCTACCGAATTGTATTAGATGTTGGCGCAGATTGCCATCTTCAACGCCCGCAACCATCCTACGACCACGTTCTCTGCCAAGCTGGATTTGGCCTTGGTGCAGATCGCAATCATCAACACTCGGCTCAACGATCATGACGTGCGAATTGCATGTGTGGAGGCAAACTTCAACAAGCAGACTGTAATCTCGTGCTGTGATGGTTTGCTGGCTCCAGTGCTACAGATCATAGGACAGGAACACTGATCTGGAGGACAACCACCCTGTTTCGAGGGATAGCAGCCCTGCTCCGGAGGCCATCAGCCCTGTTCAAAATGAGAGCAGCCCTACTCCGAAGGACAGCAACCCTGTCTTGGAGGACAGCAGACCTGTTCAAGATAAAGAAGCCTTGTTTCGGAGATGAAGCTCATCATGAAGCAATTCTCCTTGTTGTCTTTGGAGGGGCGTGTGGATAACAGATCTACCATTGTGGTACCTGTGATTATCTATAGAAGATTGATTATCAAGGATCCATCTGCGCCCTTGAGAAAGGAAAGAAGTTAGATATTTTTTCATGGGAGCCAGGAGGAAGGTGTTTTTTTAATTGGGAACCAGGAAGAAGCGCTTTTTTCCTTGGGAACCAGGTGGAACGAGCCCTCTAGCACAGCTCGAGGACGAGCTGTCTTTCGTCGAGGGGGAGTAATGTTATGGCAGTAGTAGCTGCAGTTATCAATTAGTTTGTTAAGAGTTTGTTGGTAAGATAAGATCGGGTCGTTAGTTTGTTGGATCAGGTTGTTAGTATGTTAAGATTAGTTGTCCCCAGCGCCTGTGGCTATAAAGGTAGTTACGGGTAGCGAGAGAAGGCAAGCAAGGAAGAATAAGACTAAGCTCTCTTCCTGTGCCGTGGGCTGAGGCCCCTGGCACCGTTCCAAAACACTAGGGTTGGAAGGGTTGTGCAAGATATGTAACACTTTAGCTTGGGCTGGGCTGTTTGCTAGATGGGCTAAAACGTATCCCAGGTTGGGCCATCGTGGGCCAATACATATCAGCCCACATATTTTTACTCAATATTTATTTATTTTCGGATACTTCCTGGATATGTATCCAATACATATTCATATCAGATGTGTATCCAGGACGTATCCGAGCTCCAGGTGAAGCATCCATGTTTTTAGATAAGATGCTGCCAGGTTTTCCCCCAAATGATCATGCTATCATGCGTATCAGTTTTATTATATAATCTATGTTTAATTTTTTTCTATGATCTAAATGATCGCACTTCTTGCATTGGTTTTGCAGGTCACAAATTATTTTGCAGTTAGTAGCAGATTTGGCACCCCAGATGACTTCAAGAAGTTAGTGGATGAGGCACATGGTCAGTTTTTTAAGAACCTTGTTTTTTAAATAATATTAAATTTCACCTAATTTAATAAGAATGATTAGTGGGTGAGGTATGTCGTCACTTTCGCAATGCCTTATTTTTTAAGTAATTTTGAAATTCACATAGTTTTCTAAGAATGGTGTTCTCTAATTTTATGATTCTCCTTTGAGCAATCACAATTTGTAAACCATTGATCGTAGACCATTGTTGTTTCAGTTTCAGTCCTTTTTTTATTATGAGTTACAAAATTAGACAACGAGACTCAAATGAATTGGCAAGTTTGTCAATGTGCTCCCGAAATTTGCTTGCAGCCTATGCAAATAATTTTTTTCTTGGTTCTAAGCACAGTAACACTTTTTGTTGGGACACAGTGTGATGTTTGATGTGTGTAGTTACAAGGTCTGGGAAAAGTTGTTATCACCACACTGCAGGCAGAGCTCCCATGATGCATGGGTATTTATGTATTTATGTGAATAGTCAGCATAAGTGAAAAAAAATGAAGTATTGTATTTATCTGTTTTGGATTTACACCATATTTTAGTAAATAGCAAGCCCAATAGATCATGGATCTAAACAAACTATTGTACGAACAATTACACAACAACAACAAAGCCTTTAGTCCCAAGCAATACTGTTTTAGCCTTTGTGATGGAACAAATTTTTAGTGCAGGAATACCCTATCATCAAATCTTGGCTCTGCCACTAGGCACACTGGGGAATTTGTTATTTCTTTTTAACAAAAAAATCCTATTGTCTGTATAGATCATTCTTTCTCTTATTTGGCCTTTCATATGTCCTTTTTTGTACTTTATATTTATATTGCCTTACAGTATAGCGTTTCTTTTACTCCCTCCATCCCAGAATAAGTGTACATCTGGATTTAGTCAAATATGTCTTTGACCAATGATTTCTATAAATATAAATTAATTTTAATATATAAAAAATATATATTATGAAATTATTTTTTATGATGAATTTAAATGTACAAATACTAGGTTTTTAAAATTAACCAAATCTATAAAAATCATTGGTCAAAACTAGATGGTACGAAACCCAAACGACACTTATTTTGGGACGGAGGTGGTATTATTTTTTGTATTAGTTGACATTGGCATGTTGTAATTTGACTAGCCAAGTGTTTGAGCTATGAATCCCTTTTTGATTATGTAATTATGGAAAATTATCTATTTGTCTCAAGGTTCATCAATTCTTACTACACATTGCATGGAAAGAGTAAAACCGCTTATTAACATTGGCATCTCCATTTTCTTGTACCTGGGTTGCACAGGCCTTGGATTACGTGTGCTTCTTGACATTGTCCACTCCTATGCATCAGCGGATGAACTGGTTGGCTTATCTCTTTTTGATGGTTCCAATGACTGTTACTTTCACAACGGTATTATAACTAAAATCTCTTTTTTATATTTGAGTTTTTTTCAGTTTGTTTTATTGTTAAGGATAATGGATACATTACAATGAGGGTCAAGGTCAGCTATATTTATGAGGGAAACCCTAATATGCAGAGATTACACTAAAACCCTTGACAGAAGCAACATGGAAATGCTGTCTGGTGATCAGTATGGGCATTTATGGTAGAATAATTAACCCAACTCATGACTGCTGAATAAGATTCAACAATATACATTGATTTTATATGTGCACTCTCATTACTGTACCTTATGTTCGAGTCTTGACGCCTCAGTTTTCATTGGTGGGCTATCTGCCCAGCTGAGCTCTCATTTAAAAACTGTCTGATTTGCTGTCAGGTACTAATGGAATTACTCCCTCAGTCCCATTTTATAAGTCATTTTTAGTCTGGACATGAGAATTAAGAAAAGTGGAAAAGGTAGGATGTCCGAAAAACGAGAGAGATAGAGTGGAGATGTATTGGGATGAGAAAAATGTGTATTGGGAAGTGAGAACGATTTATAATTTGGGAAAACTTAAGGAGGCCAGAGTGACTTATAATTTGGACGTAGGGAGTATGAAGTAGTAACATGAAGATGATCCAATAGCCCACCCAAGTTTAGAAATATTGTGTTACAGTCCCTGTTATTTTCTTAAATTTCCTGTCTGTTTTGGTACCCTGTTTTCTGTAATCTATATAGAGGTGTGAGATCCTACATATCAAGGTGTGAAAGTTCTGTTAGGTTCAGCCAGTAATTAGAGTAGTTTAACTCCCTCTGTCCCAGAAAGAATGTATTTCTAGTTTTTGTCAAACCTATCTTTGACTAACGATTTCTATAAATTCGATCAGTTTTAACAACATAAGACTCGCACTTTTAGATTCACCAAATTTATAAATCTTTGATCTAAATCAGATTTGACCAAACCCAGAAATACATTATTTGTGGGACAGAGGGATCCAATCTATCTATATATGTCACTCAATTTATCAAGATAAATCCAAAACTACTCTGGAAAATTGATGCTCTTGTGGGAAATTCATCTCTATTCTTGGGTTGATTCGTCAGGCCATCTTGGGTACTGAGATGTGCACCTTGAAATGCAAGATGTATTCATCATTATGTTTGTGGGGCTCTATTGTTCTTATCTAATATGACACCCTGGTTCAAATCTGTGCTTGGAAGGAAAAAGAGGGCATCATAAATATTGGGGCACCAGGATGTTTAGATACGACGATGTGGATGTTCTCCACTTCTTGTTGTCCAATTTAAACTGGTAAAACTACTATGTTGTCCTTCTGCCAAGCAATTGAGTAGATACTAATTGATCTGATGCAAATCATACTAGGTGGGTCACGGAATACAGGATTGATGGATTTCACTTTCATTCATTGTCTTCAATGTTATATACTCACAATGGGTTTTCTACTTTTACTGGTGCTATGGAAGAGTAAGTATCATTTCTTTTTCATTATTAATAAAATATGGCCATAATGTATCATATATTACCAAGTCATTCGTTATGGCGGTTGAAAGGAATAATTTAAGTGTTGAAGAAGGTGGCATGCACTTCTTCCATTTGTTAATAAGTTATTTGGTTTTGTTACTTACAAATGCTTTATACTGTCTCAGTTTTTCTCCTATTCATTAAATTTATTCTGACCAAAACTTTAACTGTAGGTACTGCAATCAATACGTTGACAAGGATGCACTGATATACCTAATTCTTGCAAATGAAATGTTGCACAACCTTTATCCAGATATTATAACAATAGCAGAAGATGTAAGTTGCTTTTACTATTTCTCTGTAGTAAATATATATCCATGTACATAGTTCTTAATCGTAAACAAGCATTTTGGTATTATCATATGTTTATGGACATTGTGAACCTAGTCCTAGCATATTCCGAGGTACTATCTGTTTCTATTACCAAGAGTCCTGTAGTTTTCTATCCTTAGTAGTCTATTAACTAGATAGTATCAGCGAACATCCAAATGATTCGTTATCCAGTTCTCTTTATGGTAAGGCAAC
>BCLG01000818.1:26798-42811 GCA_001602295.1 Zoysia matrella
AGGTGGATTGGGGTTCGACTACTGGGTCAATCTTTCTATTCCAGAAATGTGGTTATGGCATCTTGAAAATGTTCCTGAGCAAGAATGGAGCATGAATAAGGTATGAAATACAAGACGTGGAGGTTACTTTTATTTTCTTACAAATTTTATTATAGTCATTTAGTTCTAAGGCAAGAATGTTTCAGCCGTTTAACATTTCTCTCATTTTTTCTCAGTATCAAATTTCTTGTTTGCTAACTATGTTGAATTTTCCTTGCAGATTATGACAGTATTAGTCAGTAACAATCACAATATGCTATCATATGTTGAAAACCATAACCAGGTAGTGCTGTTTGCAATTTCTTTTTGTTCTGGTTTGGGAATCCTTCTATGTTTTGCTTCATGCTTAGGAGGAAAGGCAAAACTTCTATGTTCTTAGGCAAGTGAAACATTAGTTTTTGATAGTTCCTTTTTCAGTGAAACAACCCATATATTCCTTTTTGTGCTGTTTTGTTTGCGAATTTATTGAGCCCTCATTCAATCCTATTTACATAATCTCAAGTGATTGTGATGAATGCTTTCTGGTTACTTTTACAACTGTCTTATGTCGGCTTATGTTTCTATTTGCATTTATGTGATTGAATTATAATACATAACTTTTTTATACAGTCCATAACAGGTCGGAAGTCTTTGGCTGAAATAATTCTTAACACTAGTTCCGTCAATGATGATCTGGTCAGAGTTTCTTCATTGCTCAAGGTATGATTTTCGTTCTACTTCTGTTCCATGATCATGCCACACCTTCAGTTTAATATGCATAGCTATTTTACTGTACTATGAAAAATGGTTACCATTTAAATTGTATTTCTTTTACTAATAGTAGATGTAATAATGGGAACAAGCAATTTGCCCTCTGTTGGAGTCTCCGACTTGATTAGAAATGATGCACCAGGTCTCCTTAAATAGTGCTGGCCCTTCTTATCCTAACTTATCTCTAACCTAACAGTTCTTCCTATCTTATCTTTTGCCTAACAAATAAGCTATCGCTAAACTCCATGGCACTGTTTAAGGGTGTAGTATCTATTAGGGAAAACAGATCTCGTATTCTCAAGATGCATGGCCTCAGATAAATAGTGTACACGTGGTGGGACGAACTTGACAAACTCGTGGGGGGGGGGGGGGGGTGTGGGATGATCTCCCAAGTGCCAATACGCTCAAGAGAAGCAAGCTCTTTGCAATCGCATCCTGTCGCTCCTGATGGTGAACGACGTCATGATAACATGTGGGCTCCGAGAGCGCACCAGAAGCATAAGCACAGGGATCAAATCAGTCTAAAGGCTGATGATCGTGGCCACTACGACGAAGAGTTGGTGCAGGATCTTTTTTCCTAACAGTCGAAGGAGGAATAAGCTCCGTGGGCCTCAGAGAAACAGCACTGCAGCGACGATCTCCACAGAATATTCCATAGGCGAAGACTTCACATATGGATGCACATGTGCTGAGCAAACTCATTAGTGCCATCAAACAATACCGAGCAGGGAGGGACAGTAACTGTAGAAGTCATCGCTACAAAAGGAGTACCATTTTTTTTATTATTTTTTTTGCAACACCCGCGAGATCGAAATGAGGAACAGAATCGGATGTCCTAGCTTAGATCGGCCTGACTCTGGTTGAATCGATTCAGATCAGGTCGGTCGGCTGGTGTGAGTAGGTGGGGCGACTGGTGGGGTGGACGATGCGAGCAGGCAAGGCGGCCAATGGGACGACGAGCCAGCGAATTGAAGCTAGATCTAGCCTTATTGAAGCTGGATCTGGCCGGGAGAAGGGAGTAGGGGAGGGGACCTGTGGCTGCGGGGGATCAATGGAGAATCAAAGAGATGGGAAACCAAAACCGACAACATGGAAACCGGCGAGCACCACGACAAGAAGCTGTAGACAAGGAGCAGCACCGCTGCGAGGAAGATCCAAGAATAGGGGTAAACAGTGCTAGTGGCTATGGTGGAACCCTAAAACAGTTATGGCTCTAATACCATGTTCGAGAAAACAAATCTTGTACTTGCATTCCCAGGATGTTGTGGTAGAGGAACCACTGGGCTGTGACACGTTCTCGGCTATGGCTACAGCTGAAGATAATCTTACCCCCGTGGAAAGATCAACTTCTTTTCTGCTTACCCTCGATGGGTCTCCTACCTGCTTTATATAGGCAGCAGGGCTAAACAACTCTAAACAAACTCTAACAACCTAATCTTTATTCTAACAAATTTTAAACAACTTAATCTTTAATCTAACAAACCCTTAACAAACCCTAAACAACCTATCTTTAAGCTAACAAGTTTTAGTACAATATACACAAAACCCCTTATACAATAGGATAATTACAGGAAAGAGTTATAGCCATTTCTATCTATTACAACTAGAAATATATCTCTAACAATATCGATGTGAAATGTGCATGCCAAACTAACTGATGATTATCTCTAATCTGATGGCCCCAAGCTAGCTAGGTCCACATTGTAATAGTCGTCAGTCAATGCTCAGCTGCAGCTGTCGTCTACACATATGATTAGGATCCCAACTTAGAAAAGCCTCAATTCTTTCCCTGCTTCTCCCTTCGTACCCAAAGTTCTCACAAAGGGGAGTTGGGTCGACTAAGCCGATTTAGTTGCCTCCTCGTTTGCCACTCTTTTTTTGTGTGACAAAGTCAAGGCCTTTTCGTTTTGCCATCTTATTTGTTGAGCATATTGCCTCACATTCCCTTGCTTTCCTCCTATGCTTTATATTGACATTAGATAAAACATGTAGTAGTAAGCCGCAACAGATATTGCATTAGTTGGAGAAGATGCAAGTACTCCAAACACAATAGATATATCTGTACTCATTTGTACAAATAGTCACTGACAAATTTATAGTTGACACAAGGTTTATTAGACTGGTCTCTCAATTTGGTCGGCGCTGATTCCCCCCCAAGCAAGCTGCTAAAATATTCTCAATTGAGTAGACCAAATGTCAGCTGGGCTTAACAGGATATCTAGTTGTTCAGAATCTATGGGGCTTCACATATTTAAATGGGGCCGAACAGTATAAATTCTTTGGTTTTGTTCTATCTGATGGAAATAGTTCAAGTTGCAAGGAGAAGCTAGGTATGAGTATGATATGGCTAGGAATTTGGGCGCTTTATTGATGAACTGGAAGGGAAATTACAGCAGGGCAGCAAGGTAGAGATGATCGTCCTCCCTAAGAGGCCGATCTACTTCTCTACTTTTTTGCTTGCCTAGGGTTCAGCCCCGCCTGGGTTTATATAGCCACCCGGTTGGCTGGCTGCTCCTCTTATTTCTCTAACTACTAACAACTTAAGTAACTAATTTTTTATTTCCTAGCTGCGCCCGGCTGAGCCTAATCCTTGCGCCTGCCCCTTCTAGAAAGGTGCAGTCGCACTTATTTGGAGGGTGCCACAGCACCCTTCTTCCTGTGGTTGTGCTGTTGCCCGATGAAGTCGTCCATAACAGAATACATATAATTGCCTCTGGAATATATAACCTACTTTCCTAGCTTGACTCCAAATGTGTACTTTGGCAACATGACTATTTCTCATACTTTATGCAGCTAGAATATTTAAGTTGCTTTCCTCATTGTGTTTCAGATTATCAAACTAATTACATTCACAACATGTGGCGGGGCTTATCTCAACTTCATGGGAAATGAGTATGCACATCCAAAAGTGAGTCGCTAACTTATATATAATTGTGCTTTACATCTCTTCTTATCAATTTTGAACGGATTACATTTTATTTTAGTCATTTTTTCTTTATCTAGAGTCTCTTAATGCTTTATGGATCGATCTGATTTCAGAGAGTTGAATTTCCTATGGCAAGTAATGACTACTCCTTCCGACTAGCTAATCGGCAGTGGGAACTACTGAACAAGGATATCCATAAACACATGTTCAACTTTGACAAGGTAATGAATACATGTAAATGTTAAGTTTTTAAATGTCTAATTTTTCGTGTTTACTTAAATGCTTTATTATCTACCATATTTGTCTCTCATATTATTTTCTTAAATTTATACTGGTCAGATTAGATCTAGTTTCAATGCACATGGAGTTCTTTTCCTCTATTGCATTTTGTTACAAAAAATGTAATATTAATTATGTATATATTTGATCAGATCGAAATTGGTAACTTATTGAATAACAATTACTTGACTCACTTATCAGTGACGATATGTGAATTTAGCAATGTAAGTGTTATATAGGGTTTATTGTACATTTTGTATTTTCACTCTCTGAGGGGTTTTGTGCATAATATGTATCTGTATATATAGGGGCTTAGAGCCCCTCTCATGAATACAAGTGCTATTCATAGCATGGTATTCAAAGCCAATTTTTAGGGTTAAGTTTCTCTCCCAAATTCTCTGTTGCATGACACTTGCATGCAACTTTCTCCCACCACAGTATATCAACGTCTTCGTCCTTGACATGCATTCAATTCTTTCTCTCTTCTCTTGTGCTGGTCGAATAGACGTAGTTCGACACCAGATTGGGCTGATGCGTGCCTGGCCGCTCCTTGCCAGATCTGGTTGCTGCACATTGGATCTGGTTGCTGCAGATTATTAGAGGAGTTTAGTGGTTCTGAGACAGTAGTTTCTAAGGTTGCTCAGTCGTCTTGTACTGTCTCAGCCGACAGAGGGACTGGTTCTGTGACTCAGCCATCTGTACTTATAGGTTCAGTTGATGCTTCTCAGTCTTTTTTCAGTTTTATGTTGAGGGATCACATTCTACTTCAGGTACTACTACTTGAATTCTTGATTCGGTTCTTTCCATATGACTCTTGATAGCTCTCGCCTTTCTTCCTTTTGTTCTTTCGGATCTCTCACTGTTCATACAGCTTATGGTTCCTCTCTACCTATTGTGGGGCAAAGAATTCTTCTCATTGACTCTTTTCTGTTTTTGATGTTTCGCATGTTCCTCACTTAACCATGCAGCTGTCTACTGGTTCGATCATGATCATGATTGTCATGTTATTCTTGATTTTGACTTCTGTTATGTTTAGGATCATTACACGAGTCGTTTGGTTGGTCCTAGCCCTCATCATCATAATTTTCAATGCCTTTGGGGGTTTAACTGGCTTCATATTCCTTCCATTGCGCCATCCAATCATGTTTGTTTGCCTTGGCTTTTCCATCAATGTCGTCTTTTGCTCAGTGGCATCATCGCTTGGGTCGTGTGTGGTTCTTGCTTGACCACTTTGATTTGTCGGGTGGTCTGTTAGGTTGAGTTTCTGGTCATCAGTCTGTACATCAATGTCAGGGATGTCATTTGGGAAAGAAGATCCAGCTTTCATATCATTGTAGTGAGTCAGTGTCTGAGTGTCATTTTGATCTTGTCCATTCTGATGTATGGGGACTAGCTCCTTTTGTCTCAAATGGTTGCCAATACTATATCATTTTTCGAGATGATTTTTCTCACCACACTTCGATTTACATTATGAAGCATCGTAGTGTGGTTTTATTCATGTATAAGATGTTTGCTGCTATGGTACATACTCATTTTGACACTCCTATTTGTGTCATTTATGCGAATTCTGCAGGCGAGTATCTCTTTGGAGCTCTTTGTCAGTTTCTTTCTGAGCAGGGCACTCTAGCTCAGTTTTCCAGTTGTAGTGCCCATGCTCAGAATGTTGTAGCTAAGTGCAAGCATCGTCCTCTCCTTGATATTGCTCGCGCTTTAATGCTTGTGTCTTCTGCCCTCTCCTCTCATGAGGCTGTTTTCACTGTCACTTATTTAAAGATCATTCAGCATTTGTTAGCTCTTCGGAGTGGGATACCTTTTGAGCCTTCATCAGTTATTTGGGGTGGGATACCTTCTGAGCGTCTATATGGCAAGCCGCCTGACTACTTCAGCCTTCACCTTTTTGGGTATACGTGAGTGTACTAAGTTGACCGCTCAATTTGTTGATTGTGTTTTTATTGGGTATAATGCTAAGCATAAGGGGTATCGTTATTGGATCCCGGTGGTCGTAGGATGAGTATGTCTAGGGATGTCATTTTTGACGAGTCTAGACCTTTTTATCCTGTCCTACTGATGGTTCCCTTACTTTCTTGGCTGAAACTTAATCTTTTTTACTCTTTCCTGATGCTCCTATTGCGTCTTCACCTTTGGTGTCTTCTCTGGCACCTCTTCTTGTGCTTTCATTTGAGCTAGGTCTCTCTGGTAGGTGGCAGTTGGTGCCTTCAAGTGATACACCCCTTTTTACCCAGCATTCGGTGGTTCCTTCTTTTGAGCCCTCAGTTGTTGCTTCTGATTATACTACGAAGCCACCAGTGACTCAAGTTTATACTAGGCGGATTGTGCCTTCATCTGATGCCCCACCTCCTCCTTAGCCCTTGCCTGATGTGTCTTCTCCCATTGATACATCTTCTTTGATGGCTCATTGAGCAACCTTCTTCTGCTCTTGACCAGACCCCTCTATGGCGTGGTCATCGTATTCGTCGATCTATTGACTTCTACTCACCGTCTTGCAGCTTCTGTTCTTCATGAGCCGCTTTCTTAACGTGATGTCGAGCACACTGATACTTGGGATATTGTTCCCCATCTTTCACGTGTCCTATTACGTCTAAGTGAGTTTATAAGGTCAAACTTGCTTTGATGGTTCTCTTGAGCGTTGCAAGGCTCGCATTGTTGCTCGAGGTTTTTAGCAAGAGCATGGTCATGGCTATGATTAGAAGTGTGCGCCAGTTGCTCATATGATCATTGTTTGCACCTTGATTATTGTTACCTCAGTTCGTCAGCGGTCCATCTCAGCTAGATGTTAAGAATGCCTATCTTAATGGTAAGCTGCATGGGAGGTTTTCTTGCGGCCATCACCTGGGTATTCTGCTGCTAAGGGCCTGGTTTGTCGTTTCTGTCGCTCTCTTTATGGGCTGAATCAACCTCCTCATGCTTGGTTTCAGCGCTTCGCGTCTGTGATCACAGTTGTTGGTTTTACCGCCAGCCATCATGATCCGGCGCTCATTGTTCACATTTTGTCTCTTGTTGGACTCTTCTCCTTTATGTCGATGACATGATCACCGGAGATGATCCTTCCAACATTGCCTTTGTTGAGGCACGTCTCAGTGAGCTATCTTGTTGACACCCTATGGAGCTTAATATTCATCTTCGTGCTACTGATGGTGAGGCTCTTTCAGACCCTATGTGGTATATACATATTGTTGGGAGTCTTGTCTATCTTTGTGTCATTTGTCTTAACATTTCATACTCTATAGATATTTTGAGTTAGTTTGTCTTTACTCCTACCCATATCCACAATAGCCACCTTCTTTGAGTTTTATATCATCTTTGTGGAACTATGTTTAGGAGGCTGTTCTTTTCTCACTAAAACTCTTTAAAACTCTAGGCATTTCTTTTCTCATTAAAGCTCTTTAAAACTCTAGGCATACTCTGACGCTACCTGGGCTAGTGATCCTTCTGATCGTTGCAATCTTTCTGCCTATTCTGTTTTTCTTAGTATTTCCCACATCTCTTGGAATATTAAGAAGTAGACAACAGTTTCTCGTTCGAGTGTAGAGGCTAAGTTGCGGGCTATGGCTCTGGTGACAGTGGAAGTTACTTGGTTGCGGTGGCTTCATGAGGACTTTGGTGTTTCAATCTCAGTAGCTACTCCTTTTTGACTGACAGTATAGGGGCTCTCAGTATTTCCTTATGATCCAGCGAAGCATGATCTCGCTAAGCATATTGGTGTTGATGTTTCTTATACGCGGACACATGTTTAGTATAGGATTGTTGTTTCTCGGTAGGTGCCTTTAGAGTTGCACTTGGTTGATTTTTTTACAAAGGCACATACTCGACCTCAACATAGATTTAATATCCAAACTCAGTGTTGTTGATCCGCCATGAATTTGAGGAGGGTAGTGTTATTTTTGGGTTTATTGTACCTTTTGTATTTTCCCTCACTTTGAGTTTTTTTTTTTTGTGCATAATCTGTACCTATATATATAGGGATCTAGGGCCCCTCTGATAAATAGAAGTGCTATTCATAACAAACCACGCATTGGATATTTAAAGTTTAAAGATAAGCTATATAACACTTGTCTAAATGAGAATTCAAGGCGAACTGATTTGGTTAAGGATGAATCCAAGTGCATTGCTAAAAGTTCGTGCCTTTATGGGCTATTACTTGTGGGAGTTGGCGTTTGAAAACTTTTAAGTTTTGAGAATTTGAATATATTCTTCTAAAGCTATCACCTAACTTGACATAATTTTAGCTTTGCCTGAATAAACTATGTTTATTTTATTCTTATTACCCTGTAGCACTAATTGTATAGCGGACATGTAAAGTTGTATTGTGTTTTTCTTATGTTACCTGTTCTATTTAGGTATTATTAATTTTGTTTATGCTTTTATCACTTTTGGCATTTTGGTATACTATCGGATGAATCGACTTATTACTAACTCGACGGTATTCTTATTCAAGGATGTCATGAGCTTAGATGAAAATGAAAGGATAATTTCTAGAGGTTCACCAAACGTTCATCACTGCGATGACAGAAGCATGGTATGGGTATCTTTCACTTAATGTAATTTCAAATTTCTTTTGCAATCTTATGATGATGGGCATGTGATTTTCTTCTGAAATCAATTGCTCGTTATTCCTAGTCAAGAAGGAGCTCTTCTGTTTGCTATTTTCATTGTACAGATTAGAATATATTCAGTTGAGGGTTGTATTTTTTAATTATATTTTTTGGTTGGTGCTTTGCTTATCGCTCTTGGTCCTTCGCCTGATAACATTTTATAAGTTGACATTATAGTATCAGTGGTGGTCGTTGACACTAGTATCATTGGCTCCAGTTTAGTTTCAAAATAAATGTCAGGATGAGAATTACTAGGCCACTGAAGCCATCAGGAGGTATTGTTATTACCTTTTTTTTTTTCTTTTGGGAAGGTATTTGGCGGAAGTACACCCTTCTTTGAAAGCCCCCTCTTGTGCCAAATGATTACCCGTATAACACCCTCCCTTCGCCACACATCCTTTCCAAGCGGATTCAGGTGTACCCCACTGTGCATAACTAAAGAAAGTTTTGGCACTAAAGAAATTTCTAAAAAGGAAGTTTTTTTATATAAATTAGGCATAACATCCTTTCCACTAAAGAAAGTTTTTTTATATAAATTAGGCATAAGAAGCGTATAAGCACGACATACAAGTAGACACAATACAATCAAAACAATGCATACTGCAGAGCAAAAACAGAATTGAATGCCATGAATGCATAGAGCATGATGCTGTGGTCGTTTTGGCGCAAGAAACACTGACATCGGAGCTACAATGGAAGAGATATGTTACTTTACAGGTTTCCAGGGCTAAAAAGTAATTAAACAAAGTTTTAAAGGCTTTTCTGTAATTTCCAAAATTAAAACAGAGATCTGAAGTAATTTCTAAAAAGTACAGGGACTAAAATGCAAACTGTAATGTGGCAGGGTTTAATTTATAAATTATAAAAGATTCCAAGGACTGTAATATAGAAGTCATTTTTTGGAAAAGATTAATTTTATTTAAGAAAAACTTTGTTGACATCTGCATGATGACGCTGTGAGTACATGAAGCAATTTTAAAATGTGGATTCACCTGGGGCATCGATTTCAGATTGAACGATCCTGATTTAAATAAATCGAAGGGGTATGATAGATCTCATCTTGACCATTTATCTCGGATCTAACAGTCGAGGTGACTCCTAGCCTGCACTGGCGGCCAGCGTTGACAGAGGCGGCAACGCGATTGGAGCAAAATCCAGTGGTTCTTGTCTGTTCTCGACCAAAGCGAAGTGAAGCGCGATGGAAAGCTCACTGTCGGTGTGCTCAATGTTGATGGTGGCCAGAGATGGTAGCTTGACAGTGAGGATGGCGACGAGGTCTTCATCGGCTTCAGGGACGACGTTCGGCGGCTAGAGCTTATCGCGACATTGTGAAGCTCAGCACGAGCTCAATGGTGTTGACTGTGGTGGCTAGGGCAGCGCTAGGGTCTGACCTTGGTATGTGGAAAGGTGTGGAGGTCGGGGGGCAGCGATTGGGCAGGTTTTTATGAGGGAAGAGGTGTGGTGGGTTTGACAGCCGTTTTGGAGCTTTCTTCGTGAAGGCAGGCAGTGATTGCGGAGGCCATTTCTCGGAAGGCGGTGGAGGCTCTGTTGGAACACCGAACTGTGGTGGTGTCAAAAGGTGGTGGCTGATGGGCGAGCTCGCTTGTTAGCGACATGCGAAGGGGCTGGGTTGGGCTGGCGTAGAGATAGAAGAGATGGAGGTGGATAGATGGTAGGGTGGGCTTCGGCCCAAGAGGCAAGGGCGTTCTTCTTTTTTTCTTCTTTTCTTTGTTTATAATTTCTTTTAGATTATTTCCTAATGTATAAAGTTTATTTAAAAAGTTTCAATAACAAATTAAATCATTTTGACAATTTAATAGACCTTTTCAAAATTTACTCAAACATCCTTTTTCAAATGAAATAAACTTTTCTTAAAATAAATATATAATCATTTTATGAAGTAATAATGTTAAATATAAATGAAACATTAAAACTTTAATTTTAAAAATTTAAGTATATTTAAAATTCGAAAATATATTAAAATCCTTGAAATAATTCAGGAAATTGCTTTTTGTTGTTGAAAAACTCTTCACATCTTGAAATAGAAAATTTGGGGCGACAACAGCCCATGGATCTCCTCTAGTACCAATTGATGTACTCTTTGGACTGCGTCTGAGGAGATTCATTTATGACGCACTGTGTCTGGGATCACTATTTTAGATATATTAATACATCAACAAGGAAACCAAATAATGTACAGGACCCAAATAAAAAACAAAAGCTCAATTTCTTTGTGTGCTTTATTTTATATCAATAATTCTCAGTTGACATTTACGAAAATTTTATACTAATTATTTATATACTCATTCGTGCAGGTCATATCTTTCACAAGAGGGCCTTTTCTTTTTGTATTTAATTTCAATCCGGATGTCTCCCACCAATCGTATCATGTTGGTGTGGACGAAGCTGGGGAATATCAAGTAGGCTACTGATGCTTTCTATAAATTTAAGTATTTAACTACCTAAACGGACAATAGAAGTCAGCTGTGAGTACATTAGCACAAGAGATACTGCAGGTCCCAATCTTAATAAAAATATTCCTTCAAAAAATCCTAATCAAACTGATGATAAGTTTCATAGCACCAGTTTTGATGTGACCCTGAGAAACAAAACAAAAAAAAAAGAATCCTTGTTCCTGCACTGAAAACGGCGTCCATCTAGGAAGTAGTAATATCGTGGTGGACAGTTGCAGCATTCGTTAATAAATAACTTTTTAGCAATTTAAATCTGCATTTAGTTCTGAGATATTATTTTTCATATTTACGCAGCTCATCTTGAATACGGATGAAACAAAATATGGTGGATGTGGAGTGCTCAGAAGTAGTCAATATTTGAGGACCAGTGACAAAAGGTTCTATTAGCATGGCTTAAATAATTTGCCTCGTTGGTTATATATTTCATTTTGGATCTATTACTTGAATATCTTAGTATTTTGCTCAAAGATCTGACGTTCTACTGTCCTATAGAGTTGATGGTTGTCGCAATTGCATGGAATTAACATTGCCATGTAGAAGCGCTCAGGTGTGTACACTAAAATACTAGTCCCTCCATTCAGTGTTATAAGTAATTCTAGTATTCAAATTTTATTCCCTAATATTTGTCATTCTCACTTCCCAATACACCTTTGTTTTATCAACACTTTCTCTCTTTCTAATAAATATCCGTCCTCGTTTCTTGTGCACCATACTTTTTCACTTCTCATTAATTCTCATGCCCAGAGCTAAAATGGAGGGAGTGGTCCATTCTAACTATGTGCAGTACATGCCTTCTAAAAGAGCTCTTCATTTGCAGGTGTACAAGTTGGCACGCATTTTGAGAATTTAGCATGCAAATGAAGTGTTCTTGATAGAACCATGCAATTCTTATATGGTGGGGCTTGGCATGCAAAATTTGGATGCTTGGTTCTCACAGAACTAGAAAAAAAAAGTTGGCAAAACTGAGGTATGGGCTCTAATGGTTATTCTGTTGTAGTAGGGGATATATTCCGACTCTTGTTTGAAGTCGAGTTATAAAGTCACTCTCACCGATCTTTTCCCTGCCTGAAACTCTGCAAACTGCCTGATGTTAAGCAACTGTAGCACATTTTCTTATAAATCATTTATTGTTAATTAACCATTAACAAATTTAAGTGAGTTTCTTTATCATGTACACAGGTAGCTGTCACCTTACTGATCCACCTTTGCGAACTATATTATTCATGCTGTGGATGCCTCATTGTTGCCGTTTGGTACAATGCAAGTTTTTCAGGATTTGTACACAATCACTGACTAGCTCATTAGCTTCGAACGGAGTTCAAAGAGGAAGTCAACAAATGATAACAAAGAAACATGTCAGCTAAACTACATGTGAGTGAGGTGTGTCTGATTTTGAGAGCTTGTGCTTCCAGGCTGTTGTGATGAATCAACAGTTTTGTGGTTTCATCAGAATTGGCTTCCCTATGCAACAAGCTCCAGGAAATGACCTGCTGTTGTCATGAGGACAATACTGATCTTTGGCCGACGCACAATGCCTGTAAATCTAACAGCAGGTTTTTTCTGTCCCTAGTGGCTTATACGGTTATACCATTGACATAAGAATCGCCAGCAGCTTACGGTACATAAGAATATTCAGGACTGTAATCTCGTTAAATCGATGTTAGGATGCGAATACTAATAGTAGATTCCATGTGTGATTGACCTTATTTTTTTGAAATCCATGTGTGATTGACTTGACAGTATGAAAAATGTAATAGCATCGACAATGCGAATCGAATTATATGAAATTCATTTAGTTCAAACGTTGTTGCTTGGGTACTTGTGGCGATTTCTTTGTATTTTTTGGGTAACTTTCACGTGATTTGTACTGTACTACTTCCATGAATAGGACACCAGCACGCGTAAGATAACACAGGCTACAGAGGTTTCAATTTGACCAGTTCTGGAGATTAACGGGGTGGCCGAGCCGTGAGCCATTGCAGGGCAACGTACAGGTACAGCATGTCTACGAAATTCTACTGTGAACCATTGCCGGTGTCTCACAGACCCCAATGCTCTCTCGTCACCTCTGGGCCTGCGGCGATTTTCTGCTACTTTTGCTCCTTCCACTATGAATAGTGTATTTTTGTTCTTCTTGACTACCATCCGACTTTTATACTCTTTTCTTTTTTGGAAATTGTTATCTTTATGATAACAAAAAAGAGCTACTTCACCTCAAGACAAATCGTCAATTTTATTTCCAAAAGGAAAAGGGGGGGGGGGGGGGGGGGGGGTGAGGGTGTGTGATTTGCATACAGTTTGCGGAAATGAAATACAAGGTGTCCTTATGACTGGCAAGGGTGGTCCTCGTGGAAGGGTTTCTCATCTTGTCACCAAGCCTAGACCCCTAATTGGTGGTCCACTGCAACTCCCCCACACCGACACCGATAGTATGGCTGGTGATTGATGCTAGTAGTACCATGTGGTAGTTTGTTTAAAAAAAGAGAGTAAATTATCGCTGTTTCCTTTATTAGGAATGCGTCGTGCTTAGCAGTATTGATTCTGTCACGGAAGTACGCTGCGTGTTTTTCCATGGTACCTGATGTCCCCTTTAATGCTTTAGTTGGTAGCATGTGGCACTACCACATTTTCGTTTGAAAATACTCAATTCGTCATAAATTATACTGTAAGTTGCTCTGGAGTTCGCCAGTTTTTTTTTTGAGTTATTAGCTTGATTTTTTTAATTTACTTTTATTCTTTTGCGAAGTAATTCTTTTTTAATTTACTTTTATTCTTTTACGAAGTAATTCTGTTATTGAAAGTGATTCATTTTAATTTTTTAGATAAACTTTTAGAATTAGAAAAGAGAATCATTTTTCAGAATTAGAAGAAACTATTTTTTTTAGCTCATTTCATATAATCATTTCACATAATCAGATAAAAAAATATATATACTTAAAAATATTTTCATAATATATATAATTTATATTATTAAACATAATTAAATATATCTAAAACATTAGTCGAAATTGTCGTCAATAAAACTTTAAAAAAACTTTTTTTAAACGGAGAGAGTAGTAATTTACGTACTCCGTATAAAAATGTGCTGATCCAAAGGTCAAATATTTATCGCTACTTCTCGTTCTTCCTTGATACTACTCCTACGTCTCGAAAAGAGTGCTAGACCGAGGAGTCGCAGAGTTTTTGCGCCTAGTAGTAGTGTCAGATGAACAAACCCCATCATAGCGGGGTGTTACACCGCGGCCGGCAAATCGAGCGGCCAGACTACCACCTGCAGCTGACATCATGCCCCGGAAGCCAACCAGGTAGCTCGTCCGCATACATCCCCAGCACATTATCTCCTGTTGCTCGTAATCACTACTATTACCTGGAAGTGAAGCTAGCAAGGTTAATTATCACAGCGTGCGCGTTTGGTTGCTAGCGGCAGGGTGATCCCGGACAGAGCAGAGCACGCCTAGTACATAACACACCCCGGCCCCCGGGTCAGGGGCACATGCGTGCCTGCGAGTCAAATTTAACCGCATCCTGTGCCCCCTCGGATGAACAGTGAGGGTCGACCGGCCTGGTCGGTCATGATATCTGCAGTCAGGTGGTTCAATTTTGTAGTCATACATACGGAGTAGTAACACGCTACCGTATGTCCCTGGTCCAGTAACTGTACAGGCAGAGTAGTAGAGAGGACCCAGGAGTAGAGTAACTAACGAACACCGGTGTGCAGAAAAGCCGGACTAACCATCACGAAGCCTTTTCGCTCTGTGACGGCGACACTATCATGGCGCCGACCAACGACCGTTCGGTCTTTGATCAAGACTCAGAAAGTTCGCTTGATGCTCGCAGAAAGATAACTGCACCTGCGTGCTCTGCTGCCGCTTAAAGACCGGGTACGAGCACCACTTTTAGGTAAAAGCGGTGAATCTAATCCGTGTTTTGTGTTCCCGAACATCTAAACGTGCGCCCAGCAGACAGATTTGAAACTCTGGTGGGAAATTCATCGGGTGTACCACCGTGCACCAGAATGGTCCCAAACTCGGCACCGGATCCAGGAACCGGGTTGTCAACCGCACGGTCTGGGCTTCCGGGCGAGGCGCGTGTACCGTCACACTGGTTAGGTTGGTGACCACGGTCTCCGCTGCCTACGCTACGGATCGTACGCCACCGAAAAGGGGACGTACAGAGAGCGCCATGATGGATTTACGAGTAGCAATTACGCAAATCGGCCATCTCTAATTACCGGGAGCACCGTGGCCTGTTCGCCGCCGCGCCCACACCACACCATCATGACAGAGCAGCAGCGCCAGAATACATACTGGAGCAGTACTCAGTACAGTACACGCTCCTTGGACATACTCATGCCGCCGTACCGCGCGGAATACGCGCTCGGGTCGGCGGCCCCACCGCCAGTTCCGACAAAAGAATTTGCTTCCGAGGCGGAGCAGCAGCGGCTCTCCTCTCATCGCGATCCATGGCGGGGGTGGCCATCAGCGATGCATCGCAGGCAGCTAGGAGTACCAGGTCATCGGGCTTTTATCGAACCTGGCCACGGTGCACCAACCGACCGCGGGGTAAAGCGGCGGCAGAGCGGGGAAAGAGGTGTGCTCTGCTGCTGCTGCGCGCCCCATGGCCTTCTCTATTCCTTCTTAAATCTCCACTCAGTCACAGGCTGCTTTGTCCTCTCCCTGCTGCTCCACAGTGTCACGCCACATCACTCGCCGCACACTTCCCTCGCTTCTTCCCTCTTCTCATCTCTGTGGATCACGAAGCTCGCTTTCAGTGGCTGCTTGCTCTGCTCAGTCGCCCGAGTCCGCGTTTCCCAACACCGGCCTCGGAACCCGCTTGTCCTCATCCCCGAGGTCCGAGGCGCCGCACATGGCGCTGCCTCCTCCTCCGCTCCTCATCCTCGGCCTCCTCCTGCTGCTGCTCGGGCCGGCGCGG